>JADRCD010158354.1:0-12043 GCA_019843815.1 Montemys delectorum
ACACACACACACACACACACACACACACACACACACATTAAATTTAAAGTGCTGTTGATGAGAGGGAGTAAATATAATCAAAGTAAATTATATACATGTATGGAAGTGCCATAATGAAAACTTTTACTTTTTATAATTAATTATATATTGCATGTTTATAATTAATATAATAAATAATTAAAGTTACCCATAAATTATATAATTGATAATTAACAGAGTCATAAAATTATAATTGAAATGGTTCGGTAAGAAAATATTGAAGATAATTTATACATTAATTATCCTTGAAAATAATGACTAACATTCACAGTGCCCACTCCTACAGCAGGATCTGGGCTGCCTTTCCTACCTGCATCATTCCTTCGATGTTACCATGGCAACTGTCCTAGAGGGGAATCCTGTTAGCTTCATTGCATGAGATTGAAACTTGAAAAGATTAAGTAAATGTCCAAGAACTGAGCAGACAATAAAGACAGAATTTGGACTCAGTTTCTGTAAACACAAAGCAAGTTTGATATTTTTTGGGAGTATAAGACAAATATAGGTCACTGAGGGCCCAGTTCTTTGTACTAGGAGGCAGGTATGGATTTCAAAGCAGAAAAATACAGCTCTAGCAACTTCAAAGAAAAAGAAGCAGGCTCCTCAAGAAGCATATAGACAGAAAGACAGACAGACACATGCACGTACACACACACACACACACACACACACACACCAGGCCCCTAATCAAAGCAAACACATACCTAAGAACCTCTAGCAGCAGCTTCCCATGAATAGCCTAGAGAATGGTTTAAGGTTCATGCTCATGTTGTTAACACGTTACCAAATTAGGTATGTGACCATCTTCTTGGGCTGTTTCCTGGACAAGCATTTCTGCTCAATGCTATGTCTGTCTTATAACAGTTCACACTTGGCGGTGTCAGAAAGGCATGGTTCATCTTCCACTGTTCCCCACCACACAGCCTGTACTGGCTGGTTTTATGTCAACTTGACACAAGCTAGATTCATCAGAGAGGAGGGAGTCTCAATTGAGAAAATGTCTCCATAATAACATTAGGCTGCATGCAAGCTTGTAGGATATTTGCTTAATTAGTGAGTACCTAGCAATTGTGGGTGGGGCCATCCCTAGGCTGGTGGTCCTGGGTTCTATAAGAAAGTAGGCTGAGGAAACCATAGGGAGCAAGCTAGTAAGCAGCACCCCTTTGTGGCTCTTGCCTCTAGGTTTTTGCCCTGCTTGAGTGCCTGTTCTGATTTCCTTCCATGATGGATAGTGGTGTGGCAACGTAAGTCAAATAACCCATTCCCTCCCAAGTTGTACTTGGTCATCGTGTTTTGTTACAGCAATAGTATCACTAACTAAGACACCAGACTTTGGGCAAAATGATGGCTACTAGGCTATAATTCATAGGGATAGTCAGAGCTTGGGTTGAAGGAAACATGCTGTCCTAATTGTTCCTTTGTTGCTTTGTGACTTGGGCACAGCTATTTAAACAGCCTGTGATGTTTCCTCCTCTTTTGTGGAGTCAAGGTGGGTATAGCATCTTCCTATAGTTGATAATGTTGTATGTCAACTTGACTAGGTGGGGACCAGATATTCAGGCAATCAAAAGTCAGGAAGTTGCTGTCAAGGTGATCTTTAGATAAGATGGCATTTAAATCAATGGCCTCACTATGTAAGTAGAAGATCTTCCCAGGGTGAGCAGGTCTCATCCAATCAGGAAATCCTCAAGATAAAAAACAAAAGTTGGAAGTTTCTGAGGAAGACAGGATTCTGCCTCCAGATAGATGCCTTTAGACTCCAGCTGCTCTTCATATCTTCCCTAGGTTCCCTAGATCTTCTCCTATACTGAAGTTGGTGCAGTTATGGATTTAGAAGAGTTTCTCTATCTGGGGGGAACTCAGAGTCTAGCTAGGGAAATTTATGTCATCAGAACCAGTCTCATGCCATAGGCTTGCTAGAAAGAGGGTCTGAGCCAGTGGGGGGGGGGGTAGTTGCAATTCTCAGGAGCCAAGGAACACTATCAAGATTCTATAGATGGTGACCTGGATATTGAGCAGCAAGCAGGCATTCCCAGGGAAAACAGAGAAAAAGAAACTTTCAGTGTACACAACCAGAATAATGAATGCCCATAGCCTATGGGGAGGGGGCAGCTTAAGTTTCAGTGTGATGCAGAAGGTCTAATCTCTATATACTGAGAGCAAGGAGGGGAAGTAGCATTGGATGAGGGAAGTGAGACCTGTCCAGCTGCAAGGATACGCATGAGAAAGGAACTCTTACACTTCTGTGATGGGAAGCAGGGTACAATTGCTCAAGAACAACAATGCTTTCACCCACATCTTTTACTCAACTGTAAGAAAACTCTGTGACATCATCAAAGAAAGAATCCCAGTTCCTCTGTGTCAAAATTCCTCGTCCTGCACTTTGTACAGCCCACTAGCACTCGGTATTACCTTCTTGTTGAGAATAAATTTGTAGTACTTTTTGGAAATAATGTATACATTTTGTAGGTTGTTTTCTTAATCAGTTGTTGTTGCTATGGATAAAGAAAGGAAACACCAACAGAGAGTTTAGATTCTGGAAGAACCTCAGGATGTTAGCTATTCTCTTATTTCCTTGTAGAGAAAGAAATTTGAGGCTTTCGTTACCTAGCAAACTGCTTAGAAACACCAAATTACAACGATCATCAGATATGGGTCATCAGAATGTCATGGTCCAGGAAACAGTGAGGATGCTGGTGATGTTTAAAATTGTCAACTTGATAGGATCTAGAGTCTTCCAGGAGACCAACCTGGCATGTCTGTGAGGGAGCATCTGCAATGTGTTCATTGAGAAGGGAAGATGAGCCCTCCATGAGCTGGAGAAAGTGAGCTGAGCACCAGCATTCATTTCATTTGGCTTCTTGACTATGGATGTAATGTGAACAGCCATTTCACCTACCACCAAGCCTTATCTGCCAGGATGGAGCAAACCCTTCTTTCCTTAAGTTGTGCTTGTTAGGTATTTTGGTACAACAGTAAAAAAGGGTATTAGTAATGGATTTATCATATATCTCCTAGACTTGCATCTGTTTGGATGGACTCCACCCATCTGCTCATACTGCTCTTCTTTGTTTTGTGAGCAGTGTTGATGTGCTTCTGTGGCAAATAGTCTGGTTCCCTGTATCCCCTGGCGATGGGCCATGCTGCTTACCAGCCCATAGTCTGGGAAAATCTTTGGAGGAAGGATCAGGGCAAAAGCACCCATAAGACACTTAGAAACCTTTTCTAGATTCAAGTCATATCATTTAGGTTGTTGTAAGGTAGAATCAGTCACGATTCTGATTCATGAACTCAAAGTTGGTTGGCCAAGGAGTATACATACACACAAAAAAGGATAAAGAACACTTGCTATAGAAAGTCCCAGGCAAATGACCTGTCCTTCAGCCTCTTGTCTTGAGTAGCAGGCTGGTATGCCCGATCCGGAGCTCAGTTATGTGTCATCCAAGTATCCTACCATTTGGTACTCTTGAGATAATTTCCCATTGAAAATGAAGTAAATTGAGGTTTCCACTCTGGAAATCAAGGATGAGACAACAGCAGAAAAGAACCAGGAAGGACTCACAAGCCACCAAAGCCCCAAAGAATGTTAGATTACTCCAGAATACTCCAAAATTCTTCACAACATTTTCTACAGAAAGAAAAAGATGTAAGAGGAAACATTTGTTTGAAGTGCTGCCCCTTAGCCCTGTGTAGGGACACCTAGGATCCCCCATGTAGGGTGAACATCAGACTTACATTAATTTAGGGGAGGAAAAAAAATCTCTCTAGAAGTTGACAGATGACCCTGAATCAGTAAGCACATAGCTTGCTGAACATGAGTTGAGCTTATGGTGCCAAGACCAGTCAAACAGCACAGCTCCACTGATTTTGTGACATAATGCCAGCAGGTTTCTGTGAAGAGGAAGAAAGATAGTCATTCCAAAGTCTAGCTACAGTGAGCCCCATAGGAACATGTGGCTTATGGTAAACAAGTTTTTATAAGAAACTTAGCAGAACCATACATGGAACCTGCCTAAAATATCAAGAAGAGAAACATAAATACCTTGTAAGGTATAAACCCTTTGTAGATTGTTCCTGGTCTGGGAATGTGTTGTAATGCCTGAAATGATCTGACTAGGTTCAGTATACACTAAGTATTTACTACATATTCATGGAACAAAAAAACCTGAGCATAGAAAAAGCTTAGACTTTTAGGTTCCAGCAGCATCAGGTTTGTGCAGCTTTCAACTGTGGTCAGAAAAGCTGCGTTTTCTTTTTCTTTTCTATTTTTTATTAAACTATTAAAATTTCTTTTAAAATATATAACTTAGTATTGATATTTTTAAGTCATCAAATTAATTTATAATAATTAACTGCCTGTTAAATATTCATGAGGTAGAGAAAGGCAGAGAGAGGGAGAGAGTAGAGAAGTAGAGGCCAGTCATGACCATGTGGAGAGAGGGGGAAGGGAATGGGGAGAGAGGGGAAGCAAGAGAGCAAGAGACAAGAGAGAGAGGCAAGAGCTCAACCAGTTTTAAAACTCTATTTGGAAAAAAAAATCTATTTGGAAAATTAAACATGATAGAAGTAGAAAAAAGTATCTTAGGAAGTCCTCTATGAAAGAAAATTGTGACAAGTTCCTGATTAGACAGAAACCATTCCATCTCCAAGGGAGAATACTCAGCGTAACTGTGGCTTCATAGGATGAATTAGGTAGTGTTCCTTCTATTTCTATTTTGAAGAATAGTTTGAAGAGTATTGGTATTAGGTCTTCTTTGAAGGCTTGACAGAATTCTGCACTAAAACCATCTGGTCCTGGGCTTTATTTTGGTTGGGAGACTATTAATGACTGCTTCTATCTCTTTAGGGGTTATGGGACTGTTTAGATGGTTGATCTGATCCTGATTTAACTTTGGTATTTGGTATCTGTCTACAAAATTGTCCATTTCATCCAGATTTTCCAGTTTTCTTGAATATAGGCTTTTGTAGTAGGATCTAATGATTTTTTGAATTTCCTTAGTTTCTGTTGTTATAGCTCCCTTTTCATTTATGATTTTGTTAATTTGGATACTGTCTCTGTGCTCTCTGGGTAGTCTGGGTAAGGGTTTATCTATCTTGTTGATTTTCTCAAAGAACCAGCTCCTGGTCTTGTTGATTATTTGTATAGTTCTTTCTGTTTCTACTTGGTTGATTTCAGCCCTGATTTTATTTCCTGTTGTTTACTCCTCTTGGGTATACTTGCTTCTTTTTGTTCTAGAGCTTTCAGGTATGCTGTTGATCTGCTAGTATATGCTCTCTCCAGTTTATTTTGGAGGCACTCAGAGTTTTCTTCTTAGCACTGCTTTCATTCTGTCCCATAAGTTTGGGTATGTTGTGCCTTCATTTTCATGAAAATTCTAAAGTCTTTAATTTCTTTCTTCTTTTACCAAGTTATCATTGAGTAGCTCATTGTTTTAGTTTTGATGCGGATGTGGGCTTTCTGTTGTTTTTGTTCCTATTGAAGACCAGCCTTAGTCCGTGCTGATCTGATAGGATGCATAGGATTATTTCAGTCTTCTTGTATCTGTTGAGGCCTGCTTTGTGACTAATTATATGGTCAGTTTTGGAGAAGGTACCATGAAGTGCTGAGAAGTATATTCTTTTGCTTTTGGATGAAATGTTCTATAAATACCTGTTAGATCCATTTGCTTCATAACTTCAGTTAGTTTTTCTGTGTCACTGTTTAATTTCTGTTTCAATGATTTGTCTGTTGCTGAGAGTGGGGTGTTGAAATCTCCCACTATTTGGGACCCAGACATGTAGGAACTCCTCCAGCCCAGTGGTACTGGTTCCTTCCAGTCTGTCTGGACTGGTGCCATGAGCCGACCTTTGGTACAACTCCACAGCCAGTCCCACAACACCCAGAGTAAGCTCCACTCCCAGGTGCTCTAACACACCCAGGATAAGAAGTGAGGAGGACACAATATCTATCCAAACACTAGGAGTAACTGGGACCAGCGGAATCCAGCTTACAGGAACTTTGCCAGCCCAGTGATGGGGTTGCTTCCAGTCTGTCTGGGCCAGTGTCCTGAGCAGACTTTGGGCCCAAACTCTACAGCCAGTCTCACAACACCCAGAGGAAGCTCCACTCCCAGGCCCTCTAATAAGCCCAAGATCATAGGATCCCAGAATCACAGGATCACAGAGACAGCTTGACTCTGAGGAGTTCTGACACAACCAGGATCACAGGAAGGACAGGTTCCAGTCAGATTTAGCAAGGATAGGTAGCACTAGAGATAACCAGATGGCGGGGGAGGGGGGGCAAGCACAAGAAAATAAGCAACACAAACCAAGGTTACTTGGCATCATCAGAACCCAATTGTCCTACCATAGCAAGTCCTGGACACACCATCACACGGGTAAAGCAAGATTCAGATATAAAATCACTTCTCATGATGATGATACAGGACATTAAGAAAAACATAAATAGCACCCTCAAAGAAATACAGGAGAACACAGGTAAACAACTAGAAGCCCTTAAAGAGGAAACACAAAAATCCCTTAAAGAACTACAGGAAAACACAATCAAACAGGTAAAGGAAATGAGCAAAACCATCCAGAATCTAAAAATGGAAATAGAAACAATAAAGAAATCAGAAAGAGAGACAACTTTGGAGATAGAAAACCTAAGAAAGAAGTCAGAAGTCATAGATACAAGCATCAACAACAGAATACAAGAGATAGAAGAGAGAATCTCAGAGGCAGAAGATACCATAGAAAACATTGACACAACAGTCAAAGAAAATACAAAAAGCAAAAAGCTCCTTACCCAAAACATCCAGGAAATCCAGGACACAATGAGAAGACCAAACCTAAAGATAACAGGTATATAAGAGATCAAAGATTCCCAACTTAAAGGGCCAGTAAATATCGTCAACAAAATTGTAGAAGAAAACTTCCCTAACCTAAATAAAGAGATGCCCATAAACATACAAGAAGCCTAAAGAACTCCAAATAGACTAGACCAGAAAAGAAATTACTCCATCACATAATAATCAAAACAGAAAGAGCCAAGATTTTAAGCTTTACTAAATATAAAACAAACAAACAAACAAACAAAAAGACTTTATACATTTTTGTTCCTTTAAAAAATACTAGTAGTGATGTATTATTTTAAAATATACAGTTAATATGTTTAGAGTTATTTAAAAATTATATTGAGAAAAACATATATATTTCCAGTACTGTTGTAGACAAGCATCTATATAAAACTGTTAAAATGATTGTTGTTTTATATCAAACAAGCTTTATAATACCCTTTTTTATCATTATATTTTATAAATTTTAAAGAATATTGCAAAAAAGGTATTATCGTTATTGAAGGGGGGACTCTGGGAGGAGTTCGGGCACAAAAGGGAAACAAGGATGTGATTTAATTCTATTTACTTAAAATGTTTTTAAATGTTAACAAATTCAGATAAATTGAAATCATGTATCTTTTCTCATCATAATGCAATAAAACTTAAATTAATAAAAAAGCCCAGCAGAACCCCCCCCCAAGAAAGAAATTTCCCACTATTATTGTGTGGGGTGTGATGTGTGCTTTGAGCTTTAGTAAAGTTTCTTTTATGAATGTGGGTGTACTTGCATTGGGAGCAAAGATGTTAAGAATAGAGAGTTCTTCTTGGTAGATTTTTCCTTTGATGAGTATCCTCATCCTTTTTGATAAATTTTGGTTGAAAGTCAATTTTATCTGATATTGGACTGGCTACTACAGCTTGTTTCTTGGGACCATTTGTTTTGGAAAATTGTTTTCCAGCCTTTTACTCTGAGGTAGTGTCTATCTTTGACACTGAGGTGCATTTCTTGTATGCAGCAAAATGCTATGTCCTGTTTGTGTATCCAGTCTGTTATTATATGTCTTTTTATTGGGAAATTGAGTTCATTTGGTGTTTTGATTATTATGTGATGGGAGTAATTTCTTTTCTGGTCTAGTCTATTTGGAGTTCTTTAGGCTTCTTGTATGTTTATGGGCATCTCTTTATTTAAGTTAGGGAAGTTTTCTTCTACAATTTTGTTGACGATATTTACTGGCCCTTTAAGTTGGGAATCTTTGATCTCTTGTATACCTGTTATCTTTAGGTTTGGTCTTCTCATTGTGTCCAGGATTTCCTGGATGTTTTGGGTTAGGAGCTTTTTTACATTTTGCATTTTCTTTGACTGTTGTGTCAATGTTTTCTATGGTATCTTCTGCCTCTGAGATTCTCTCTTCTATCTCTTGTATTCTGTTGTTGATGCTTGCATCTATGATGCTTGAATCCTGTTCTCTTTCCTAGGTTTCTATTTCCAGAGTTGATTTCTTTATTGTTTCTATTTCCATTTTTAAATCCTGGATGGTTTTCTTCAATTCCTTCACTTGTTTGTTTGTGTTTTCCTATAATTCTTTAAGGGCTTCTAGCTGTTTACCTGTGTTCTCCTGTATTTATTTAAGGGAGTTATTTATGATCTTCTTAATGTTGTCTACCATCATCATGAGATATGATTTTAAATTAGTGCTTTGCTTTTCTGGTGTGTTGGGGTATCCAAGGATCACTGTAGTGGGAGAACTGGATTCTGATGATGCAAATTAGCCTTGGTTTCTGCTGCTTATGTTTTTGCCCTTACCATCTTGTTATCTCTGGCCTTAGCGGGTCTTGCTATCTCTGACTGTGGCTTTTACCTCCTGTAAGTCTGTGTGTCAGTACTCCTGGGAGATCAGTTCTCTCTGGGAGGAATTTGGCTATGGAGAGCTGTGACATAGGGTCAGCTCCAGGGTGCAGATAGAAACTGGAAGGATCCTGTCCCTGGCTGTTCCTTGGTTCCTGTGTCTTTATGGCTCTGGGTGGGTCACTCTCAGGCCAGGAATTTGAGCAGAAGTTGTGGTCTTCCCTGTTTTCACAGGCTTGTCAGCACTCCTGGGAGACCAGCTATCTGCCGATGTTATTTGTATATGAAGCACTGTGGCATAGGATCAGCTCTGGGCACAGATGGAAACCTCAGTTCCTTTGTCTTGAGGGCTCCTGGCATGTCAGAGCAGAATTTGTGGTCTTTGCTGTGCTCACAGGTGTGTCCATACTCCTGGGAGACTAGCTCTCTTTTGGTGGTATTTGGGTATGGAGCATTGTGGCTCAGGATCAGCTCCCAGCGCAGATGGAAACTGGAAGGATCCCGTCCCAGGCTGCTCTTTAGTTCCTGTGACCTGAGGGTTCTGGGCAGGTTCCTCTGAGCTGAAGTGATGGTCTTAGTTGTGCTCAGAGACTTGTTAGCACTCCTGAGAGATGCACTCTCTCCCAGTGGTATTTGGGTATGGAGTGCCCTGGCACAGGATCAGCTCCAGGTATAGACAGAAAATCCAGAAAAGCTTCTTAATGCACAGACTCCTGGCTGTTAAAAATTACTGAGGATAAGTGACCATGAATGCTCAGCCATAAATGGAGCCTCTGTATCAATGCCTGATCTCCCTGCAAGGCTCAGATAACATGCCGGAGAGGCAAGGCAGAAATAAAGCAAGAGCTGGAGAATGGGGTGGAGAGCTATGAAGCACTGACCTCTGCACATGTCTTGGGTTTTGCACAAACCAATCATAGCATCTATGTTTACCTCTACAAAATTAAACCACTTAAAAATTTCATCAGAGAAGAGAGGGGTTCCTGATGCTCTGGGAACTAATGGCAATTCATGGCTGCTGAGGTGGAATTGCTTTTCTTGGTTGAGGTGGGTGGCCATTGGTAGGTTGTCTGTATACTAGAGGAGGAAGGGTTCCACCTCCATGGGCATATGGACATCACTAATTGGACATAGTGGGTTATTATAAATGAAAGGAAGGTGTAAAGTTGGGAGGGAGATGAGTTGAGAGGACCCTAGAGACTTGGAGGGATGGAGTGGGAGTAGAGATGACTAATATACATTGTATGCATTAAGATATTTTCAAAGGATAAATACCTTAGAAATATAATCACACAATGTCTTTAGCAATGCACTTTCATGCCTAAGGAATGACTAAACTGATTAAATTTACTGATTTAGAAGAAAACGATTCAGCATAACATGATCTTATATGCCAGATATGTTGTCCAATTTGTCTTCATCTGTAGACAGTGTTCACTGGTGTGACGTGACTGCATTGTGTGACTTCAACAAATAAAGGCATGGCATATCCAAGGTGTCTTGAGCAACATGTGACAGGACAGACAAGGGATGGGGGGCTCTTGATTCTTAACTAGTCTTTGGTTAAGATGAAACCTGCTTGAAGATTAGGAATGTATTTCTGAGAAGACGCGGATATAATCTGCCTCTGGGTTTAGGTTATATTATGACTAATTGGAAGATACCTCAGATTTATCCATTTTCATTTGTGTCCATTCTATAGTCATCCTCCCCTACACACCCCTGAGACCCATGGCTGGCATGTGAATTTCTGAAAGGTGAGACTGTGTTCCTTGCCTGTCTCTGCAGTTCCCTTGTTCCTGGAGCTTGCTGTCTTAACCCTGCTGGAAGCACATGCATTCTTTTATCACCCTCAAATTCCCACCCACAGTCCATGCTCATTGCTTTGTGTATAATAGATAATCAGACAGAGTTTATTGTGGAATAACTGTGATTATTACATCAAATTATATAAGTTGAATAAGACCACTTAATTGTGGTTTCATTACTCAAAACAGATTCTGATTACATATATTTTTGGTGATTGTAATAACTTATTTGGTGTCCTAGTTTTCTTTCTGATGCTGAGGAAAAACACCATGACCAGAAGTAACTTGGATAGGAAAGGGTTTATTTCAGCTTACAAGTAACAGTCCCATTATGAAGGGAAGCCAAGGCAGGAGCTCAAGGCAGGAACTGAAGCAGAAACCATGGAAGAATTTTGCTTGTGATCTTGCTCCCCCTGGATTACTTTGCTATTTTTTTTAATACAGCCCAGGGACAGTAGCATAGGCATGAAACTGCCCACAGTGGGTCCCTACATTAATTAGCAACCAATAAAATGCTCTACAAACATGTCTACAGACGAATCTGATGGAAGCTTCTCAACTGAGCTTCCCTTTTCACAGATATGTCAAGTTGACAACTCAGATTAGTCATCAACTGCTAATAATAAATAATATTAAAACCAACTCTTAGATTATTATCATAACATTAGAGGTTGTAAAATGTTATAAAGATGTTCCAGTCAAATTGCCAGAGGTGTACTTTATAAACCTGTGTAACTACATATTTTAGATCCTAGTGTGATTCCATCTTTAAGAAGATATCATTTCATGCCTAGAAAACATGAGATCAGCCATTCTCATCTCTCTTAACTGGTGCTCCTTGCCTGATATCCCAGGTGATATTGGGGCCCACCTTTATTTTGGAGTATGAAATTCTTTCAGAAGTTGACAAGCAACTTTCCCCAAAATGGCAAATATAGTTTTTTTTTTTTTTATTTTTATTGTGAGTTGAATGTGCATTGCCAAGGCCACCCTGCAAGAGTCTAGCTCACTTATAGTAGGACATTACGTCAAAGAGAACTCTATTTTTCTATTATTTCATAGCACTCCCTACTGAAAGGCAGACTCCAGATCTTGAGTTTGTGCTTGTTACTGAGCTGTCTTTAATGGGTAGGAATTCACAGATGTGTGTGAAGTTGGGTCACAAGTTAATGCCTAAGATAACAGAAAAGAGTCAAAGAGAGAAAACAGAAAATTTGGTTGCTAGTGATTAGAAAACATAAGGTATTGGCTATACATTGGCAATCTTCTCATGTTCATGCTCCTACCCAGCAGTTACTCAGCACAAGGACTGTGCGTTTTTTTGTGGTGGGGATAGACTGAGGTAGACAAAAGTGCATCCAAAGGTGGGATGAGTATATAGTGTCATCAAGCCACACTAGACACAAAGTACATCAGAAACAGAAATTAATTTAGTTAGCCCAAAGTTAAGTTATCTTGTCACTGTCTAGGAAATGTAGAAGATGCTCTCTCTCTCTCTCTCTCTCTCTCTCTCTCTCTCTCTCTCTCTCTCT
>JADRCD010158354.1:12053-31640 GCA_019843815.1 Montemys delectorum
TCTCTCTCTCTCTCTCTCTCTCTCTCTCTCTCTCTCTCTCTCTCTCTGTCTCTCTCTCTCTCTCTGTCTCTCTCTCTGTCTCTCTCTCTGTCTCTCTCTCTGTCTCTCTCTGTCTCTCTCTCTCTCTCTCTCTCTCTCTCACACACACACACACACACACACACACACACACACACACCTGTCAAGCACCAGGGAATTTAAGTTTTGGGAACCATTTTAGAACTGAATTTAAAAAATAACTGCATGGCCATCCTTTTATTCTACCTTGTTGTTTGAAGAAAGGGAGGGGGGAGGAATGCATTTTCTATGAGTTCTATCTAATGTTACAGGTGGAATTTGTTCTGGGCTCGGTAAATTGAGGACATTCCACCTTGCTATGTCTTGTAAACTTATAAAAGGCCCCTTTTGCACAGAGCTAGCTTTTTAATAATATCTGAATGCTTTTGCCTTCACTTACAACCTTCCCTATTAGAGAGCTGACCATGAGTGTGAGCCCCATCGCTTCTCAAAGAACAAAGAGATAGTCTTCTCAGGAGAATCCTCCTCTACTGGCAGAGAGCTGTGCTAGATGACCTAATAGGTCCTTTCTAGCTCTAATTTCTTTGATTCCATGAAAATCATCACCCACCATAAGAAACAGATGTTGGCTGGAGAGACAATGGCTGCGAGGCTCGGCTCTCCCACCCAGCCCCCTTCAGGGCTGTGGCAGCCACCTCTTTTACTCCCCCACTTCCCCACTTGGTGGCAGCTGATGAGATATTTATAGCCCTCTTCCTCCTGCTGCCAATTATAATTATCAATATCTTTACTGATAAAAAAATGGGGAGGGGGAGACATCATTGGGGTTGTGAACCATAAATGGGAAGCCAAGTTTGGGTTGGACATGAAAATAGTTTCTTCTAATTATGGACAAAAGAGAGGTGTGTCCAATGGTGAGGCTGGCACCAAAGCTGCATGCATGTGGCCTCTAGAGAGAACTTTTGTTACTCTTAATGCACCTTCCCAGACAAATTGAGCCAGAGACCCTCTGAGTGGCAGGTCTTGTGGACACTGACAATGTGGCCTCTACTGTACCGGGCTAGAGTGGTGCTTTAAATATAATAAATGAAAGTGAAATCTTCCACAAGGCAGCACGGCTTAGTAATTGCTGTTTGGGGCTCACGCCTCCGCAGTTACACAGCTCAGCGTTTCATGCCCAGCTGCAGTGGAGCTTTTGCCAAATATAGATAAATGAAGTTAACGTTATTGGCAGCCACTAGTTCTGTGTCCCTGTTTTGAGTTTATGGATTTCATAGGAATGGCATTATTCTATCCCTGCGGCAGACAACTGTTCTTCTGAAGTGAGAACTTTCTCTGTGGGGCGATCCATATGGCTTCTTGACCTATGATTTGTGTCAGTGAGGTCTATGGTTGACAAAAATGGGCTTTCTGCTTGAGCTTTGGGTCAGTGGACATATGGACGGAGGCAGTGCAGGCTCCTAACTCTATCCAGGTATTTTTGAAGTTTCCCAGCCTTCAAGGAATGTTCATCAAACATCTGCTGTGCTCCCAAGCACACCAACTCTGTGAGCTGTGTGCTGGTGGGAGTCACTTCTGCTCTCCTGCTGAAATGCTATCACGTAAGAACAGTGTTTGCCTGTAGCATTTTATCTCAGATCACTATGACAGGGGGCTATGCAATTTTCTGTTAGGAAGACGCCACAAATTATGGCTCTTGGAGCTAAACATGTTCCTAAGAGCCGGCGATCATTCCCACAGTTTCTGTCTTGTCTAAGGCTAATGGTTGCAGGATTCCTTTTGATTGTCTTTGGAGGAGCATGATACTTAGCCTTTCTGAGGCAGATGGTCCCATGATCTGTTCTGATAGCTGAAGATAAACAGTGATTAGACCCCATTACTTGGCTGGTATGAGTATATAGACACTGAGCACTCCCTGGACTTTCCCTTCATCCTAAACTTGGGGATGCCACCCTACCCTCTTTCCTAACTCTGTACCATTTGGGTGGCTTGCTGCTTTGGGAGGAACATATTCTAGAATGTGCACAGTTGCAAGATGAGTCAGAAAATGACATGATTGGCATGATCTTATGACGAGTCAAAGCGAAATGTATTTATAAACATACCCAGATGGACACAGACAAGCTTAGTGTCTTGGAAGCTCTTGGCTGGGTTCTCAGTGCCCTGGTCACTGTGGACTTTACTGACCCCTTCCAGTAAGGTCACTCTTTCCTGTATTTGCTTACCAAACCCTCTTCATATGAGATTGGAACCAAGTGCCACATTGTTCTCCATTTTCCTCCCTTTCTCTCTCTCACCTCTTTCCCTCTGTCTCCCTTTCCATTTTCTTTTACACTCTTACTTTTCTTCCTACTTAAATGGCGAATATAATTTAGCAATGGGACAGTGATTAAAGTACTGCAAATGTGTCATTTTCAATTCATAAAACTTTGGAGGTTGCCTCGGTAGGAAACCCCTTTGGGAAATACTGTTCTTATCACACAGTAAGATTCAGATGGGCTCCATCTTTGTGACTCTTGATTGAAGGAGTCTGGGAGGGGCAGGCCTTGTCTCTCAAGGTACAAGCATCATTTCTCATGTAGCTCCTGCACCTCTTAAAGTGACTGGTAACTACTTCTAATATTTTTTTTCCCATACAGAATGTACAGAAGGTCTTTGGTAAATATTTATTGAGTTAGCAAATGTAGTAACAACAAAACCAAGTTTTGAAAGCTAGCACCAAAATAAAGAGAGAGATATTAGACAAAGTTGACCAAGGAAGCCAGAGTGCTTCAGCCATTGCCAGGGCTCTGGAGGTATCTGCCTTCTGAGCATGCCTGGCCAGACTGCCTGGAAGAGCTTTCCCTACTCAGTGGCTGCCAGTGCTGGAGCAGTTCTTGCTGCCCCTGGAGGTGAGTGGTGCTGGAAAATGAACTGAAGGATACACACTGTTTAAGGGTGGTGGAGGAGCTCTTCTGTGGCTCAGAGCTGGGAAGTGCATTTGCAAGCTGGCAGGGGCTGACTAGTTGGATCTCAGCCACATTCCCTACACCTGAGGGCTCACTCCCTTCTTGCTTCCAGATGTAGGCACATCTGCAGCTTCCCCAAATGCTTGAGGAAAGAGATTAGAGTAGGCTTTGGTCTGGGTTTCTGCTGCGTTCTGGAGCCAGACCTGGAAAGGACTTTTCATATCTCCTACAAATACAGGAATGGACTCTATGCCCTTCTGGATTATTTACTGGGGCTATGAAGATTTCCCTAGATGAAGAGCCTCTAAAAGTTCTGTTCAGATTGCTCTTCATGAATTCCAGATCAGCCACAGTTTTGGACCCCACAGACATCCTATATCAAAGCTGAGTCTAGGGGCATGTTCTATCTAGCCAAGTGTTTATCATTTGAGAGAACAAGCTGAAAAAAGGCTCTGGATTGGTAAAGTTCATATAACATCAAATTTAGCTATCTGAAAATACAAGGTGGATGGCACCTTAGACATCTGAGATTGACTTCTGGTCTCCTCATGAACTTATATGCACATGTGTGCATATGAACCCACTTTCACATGTACCTGTACACACATGACCACATGCACACACATCCATACACACAAAGTCATGTTTTTCTACATCCATTTAGCCTCCTCAATGGGTATCAGCCCCTCTCTTCCAAGAAAAAGTTGCAGTAATCACATAACTTCAAATTTCTCTTCATGAGTTCAGATCAGCCTCAGTCTTCAACCCCATAGCCACTCCATCACAGTTGAGTCGAGGAGCATGTTCTACGTAGCCAATATCTATCTATCCAGCTCTTTTCAAAGAGTACAGTCCAGTGGTATTCAGCAGATTCACATGTTATGCAACAAACCCTGACTAGTGCCAGCATGCTTCCACCACCCACGAAGGAAACTCTTACCCATTAGGTAGGTCTTCGCAAACTCCTGACAGCCACTCAGGATGCTTTTGCATCTCCAGCTGTAAGTACTGGGGATTCTATTCAGTCCTTTTATTTCATCTACAGAATGGATTAATCAAACTTTGTGCTGGACACCACTCCAAGAATTTAACACATGTCGAATCATTTTCTCTTCCCAGAGTGACCCCTGTGGTTCCTGAGGAGGAAGTGGTCATGACTTTTGATCATAGTCTTAGACTCAAAGTTTGAACTCTGATGGAACAATTTATATTCTGTACTTTACTAGGCGATTCTCCTGTGTTTCCTTTATATTCCCAGCCTTCACTGGTTCCCTCCTCTTTTGAAACCCTTTGTATGAACACAACTACAGTGCTGCTTCTTTCTGTAGAGATCACACAACTCCTTTCATTCCCCACTTTCTGGTTTAATCTTTAGATTCATGGAGCCTTGGGAAACTGAAGACAGGCAGATTCCATATTGATATCTGTGTTGCAATTTTTTATAAGTGTCTCAGAATGACTGAAAACTTGACTATTCATTCTTGGAACAAAATCTTCCAGGCTTGATGCTAACTCCTTCAGACACAGTTGAGGTAAGAGGCCAAAATATTTCCAGCATTCTTTTAGCCATTAGGCAAAACTGAAATTTTTATTAGTGAGCAATAAGCAAAGTTATTCACCAAGCAGCAATGTGCTTGCTGAACTCTATAAAAAGAATTTATTTTTCTTTTGAAGTTATGACATTTGTGGTAAGTGTAAGGAAAACATGCTAGACCCCAAGTTTAAAGATGTGTGTGTGTGTGTGTGTGTGTGTGTGTGTGTGTGTGTATTTATATGATGTTTAAAGGGAAAAATCACAAGGAACATGGTTACAGATCGTAATTGACATCGATTTTTAATTCTGGGACTGAGGAGCATCTCCTTCTGAGTTTTGAAGGTGTGTTCTAAGGAGCAAGCTGAGAATCTTGCCTTCATCAACACAAAAGGGTCAAGGAAATGGAAGCAGAACACAGGATGGGCACATCATTGTGAAAGCTCTTTCCTGTGAAGAGTGCACGGAGGTGTTTTCTTGTCACTGGAGCACTTGGCTAGTCTCCCTCCTTGCTGATTTTACAGAAGGTGAGAGGAGCTGATGGGTGTAGTATAAACTACACACCACCTTGGCTCAGTCAGTGGGGCCCAGGTCAGGGACTCTGTCCAGGCCAATAGCCTTCTGTTGGAGTGTTGACACATAGATGCATTTGGCATGCTCTTAGTTTTCTACAAATGTAGTGTGCATACTTCTTAGGAATAAACCAATATAATTTTAACTTTTAGGATCCTAAAAAAATAATTATTTTTGAATCTGTTTTGTTCTCAACAAATCAAAATTATCTATTAAAATTAAAGGATTTGTAGAATCATCAAAAATCACAAAAGTTGTGAGCAGGGTTTGGGCTTCTGAAGTGAACAGGGGAGTGTTTGTGGAGCCTTTTGGTCACACACCAACTCATGAGGCTACATTTCGGTGGGCTTCCTGGCGCACCACTGGTTGGAATCACATTGTATACTCACAGTTTTGAATTACCAAGGAGCAGGTTCCTTCCCAAGTGCCTCCATGCTTTATCTCTCTGAATTCTCCCAAATCCAGAAGGCCAGAATATCACCATTCTAGTCTCTATTGTACCTTTAAAGCTGAGGCACTTTATATGACCAGATGGCATATAACATATAACAGTCTGGCTTGCTGACTGGTACTGGAATGTAGTGTTTATGTCTGCCCCCCCCCCCCCCCGTCTGAAATCCTTCTGCTTCAGCCTCCCAAATGCTGGTATTTTAGTATATAATACCATGCCTAGCTCATACCTATTCCTTACTGTTTGGTCCCCTTTCTACTTTCATAAAGGAGACTTAGCCAACTTGCTGTCTCCTGCTGGAGTCTCTGTTTAGTCTTTAAGGAGAGCTCGAAGTCGAGTCTTGAATCGTCTCCCTCTGTCCCAACCAGTCCTGGCTTCTGAGGATAGAGCGTAGATGCTGAAGACTCAGTCTCAGGATGAATCAGGACTCCAGCGATCTCTTTGAAACTACTGGCTTTATTAGACTGCGAGGTTTGCTTTGCAGAGAAGAGAACTTTGGACAGACAGCCCTGTCTCTGGTACTCAATGTTTCCTTTCTTGAGAAGTTGAGACACAGGAGTCCATACTCTATCTCAGAGGAATGCAGCTCATGTTTTTAGTTAAAGCACACATTATTTCAGTAAAATATTCTATGTGACCCGAAAATAGCAGTTCCCACATTTAGGCAGGCTGTGCTAACATGTAGCTTGGCCTCTTCCGTTGGTAGGCTACACATTATCCTATAGACTTTGGTCTTTACTTCAGGTAAAGACCACTTTCAGTCTGCCAGCAGGTCTTCACTGCCCAAGTGAGGGCTGTAACGTAAGACAACAAATGTGGAGGGGTGTAGAGAAAGAGGGGTATTTGGTGCATGAGTCCAGATGTCCTGTTCCCATATAGAAGGGAAGTGTACCTACTTCAGTCACATGAGAAAGGCTCCTAAAACATAGGCTACACAACATGTGTGGGAAAAACTCAGTGACTACTTCCTCCCGATGAGAGGCCTGGCCCAAGTAAGATTAACATAGACCATGCTAGCTTGCAGTTGTGTGTATCAAGTTTTGATGAAAGTCCTCTGAAGGGGACAATTGCTGTGCGTATGTGCAGATGTTCATGTGGGGTAGGTAGGAGCTGGTACATGGGTGCATATATAGCTCACTTGACTAAAGAAGGGACCATAGGGAAATTATATATCATATATGAAGTCTGCCTAGAAGGGCACAATTAACATTATATACATGTTAACACCATGGCATCCTTATTATTGAGTTCAATTTTCAGATGAGGTCATCAAAAATTAAAAAGCTTATGTAGCTCTCAGGGCAGTAAGTGGTGGAGACCAGAGCTGACCTCCATCTATCTTGTTTCAAGGCCTTGATCTTTCCACCCCTGTCTGGGGCTGTGGCCAGCTGTGTTCTGAGAACTCTAGTGCGTGTTCTTGGCCCATTCTGTGTCCAGCATGTTAATAGGGACCATGGTGTTTCTGGATCAGCATAGCTCATCTTCATTTTGATGCCAAAAAAAAAAAAAAAAAATGACCAGAAGGAAACATCTTGGGGACTGATCAATAATTGGCCTGGACACTCTGTTTCTTCTCAAGATAGACTGTTCTCAGAGTGAGTAAAGGACTAGCAATGAGGCATAGAGAACACTTTAACTCCGTATATCCAGATCTTCAGTTTACTGCGTTGTTTTGACAAATTCTCAATTATCCAGGGGGAGTGCTCCTGTTCTCTCTCTCTCTCTCTCTCTCTCTCTCTCTCTCTCTCTCTCTCTCTCTCTCTCTCTCTCTTTCTCGTATATATGTACACACACATACACACACATTCAAGTGTATGGGGTGCATATGTGTGTGTGGATGTGTCCAGAGTCAATGACATCATGTGTTTTTCCTTGGCTGCAGGATTTCTCACTGCAGATGGAGATCAGAGGTTTAGCTGTGCTGCCTGGCCCTAAGGATCCTCTTGCATCTGCTTGCCTAGGATTGTAATCATATGCATGCATTCCTATGTCTGTATTTATGTCATTGCAGAGGACTGATTATACTCAAATGGCCACTAGCACGTCTTCCCACCAATGATTATTAGTCTATGATTCTCTTTGAGTATGGATGCGTGGCTCCACCACACCCGCACAAGGAAAATCACAGGTTCCCCCATCCACGTCCTTTCTTCCCTTTTCTTATTAGTTTGAAATGTGAAAGAAGAAAAGACGAATTTCAGTCCTGCTGGGTAACTCAAGTGTTCAGTTCTGCAGTGAACTTGTCTGACAGTGATTCCAGCTTTGTCCATGAATAATCAGCATGGTCACATCTGGATTCACATACTTACCCAAATGTAGACAAACCTAAATGATCTTGCTTCGGCCTGACATATTTCTATCTTGTGTTGTATTTGTCTAAATATGTCATTCTGCCATCTCATGCCTCCACATCTCTCCTCTCTCCAAAGACTTAACAACAAAAAGATGTGCTTCTTCTCCCCTCCCCACCAGAGAAAGGAGTAGAAGGGTCTAAGAAGAGAGTCTGTCCTTTCTTTAATGTGATCCAACACAAATATTTGCATAAACATGACATGCAAAATATCAGAACTTCTTCTAACAGCAGCGCTTTCAGATGGAGGGTGTTTTACTGTCTTTAAATGAAGCTTAAGCCAAGACCAGTCCCCACACCAAATAAGGAGCAGGCATTCAGGCAGTTGCACACACACCAAGTCTTCCTTCTAATCCACCATGCCCCCCTCCCCTTTATTAGAAAACACTTGAAACTTATCATGTGCAGCAGATGGGAGTAGAAAATGCAACTTGAAGACAGTTATATAAATATATCCTTGATGTCTGTTTTGCTTTTCAATTTGCAACGAAAGTACAAAGGTAGCTAGGCCAGCCAGCAAGGCCTCCTGTGTCTCCTGATATCCATTCCAGATGTTGGCTAGACTTCGTGGAGCCAGGCTTATGGCACTGGGGCTGGAGCCCTGTCTCCTCCTCCAGGTGGGATAGCTCATGCTGCTTCCCCCACAGGCTCCTGGCCTTGTCCAAACACACTAACCTCCACCACCTCTGCTGACCCTGGTTTACCTTCTTCTAATCCCTCACTCTCTGGTGGGTCCCAGATATGACCACAGTATGTGTGTTGTGTTATTGCTTATCACACTGCCAATCCCAAAGGAGAAACTTAAAGAGGGGAGAAAAAGTAAATAGAAAGAAACAAGGCGGGGCAGGGGGAGTTGACTCCAGCCTTAGCTAATGTGGTTTGCAGCCATGTGTGGCTTCTTCTGCTATTACCTTTAGATTGGTGCTCTAGAGTCTGGAGTGCCCCTTGACCCCTGAGCCTGCCAGAGCATTAATGGTACCCCTCAGTTTGTACATGCGTGTAAAGGATTTTACACTATAATATGCTAACCTCCTGATTAAACATTACTAAACACAGAAGGGGTTCATAAATCATACAGGCGCCAAGTTCATTTATCTGAATGTTCCTCACTGTCTAGAGACAGTAAACAAATGGCAGGGGCATTTATTATAATCTACAGAGACCCCAGGAGGGTGCTATTAATACCTCATACCCCAGGTTCCCTCCTGCACTCAGAGAGATGCTGTGTATCTCTGAGGCTTTGGGGTTTGTTTCTGTGGGTGAGCTCCTGTGGCATATGCTAGCAGGCACTGAAGTGAAATATTATTGGGTGATCTCAATAAGTTCATCTCAAGGGGAGTTTCTGACAAAGAGTGGCCTGGCCAATGGGTTCTCTGGATGGTACAGATCTGTACAATGTAACTGAAGACAAAACAAAACAAAAACACTAAGTCCCAGGAAAACTGGTAGGATGGCAGACTTGTTGAGAATCTGCATCTCCCTGGTGCCATTCAAAGTGAGAAATTAACTGCTCTTCCTGGGGCATTACCTAGGTAAAGGGGCTTAACCTGGTCTGTTAGGATCAGCAAGCAAATACAGGGCACTGGCTGGCTTTCTTTTCACTTTACAAACAATACCCCTCCTCAGACTTAGGTAGGTTTAAATAAATACACATGTGCAAGGGATGATCAGAATGTGTCTTGCAGAAGGCTAGAACCAAGGGTACTATTCTTAACGGACTTCAGAAATACAGAATGCAACAGAAGGAGATGCTGTCTGAGAGGTTGATGGGGAAAGCCAAAGGACTTCAACAGGACTACTCTCAGCTGTAATCAGATTTATTTCCACCAACTAGGTTTGGAGGCTAAGCTTGCCAGGCAGGTACATAACCAGTGTTCCACACATTGGAGGACAATGCTATGAGGTGGTCAGGATGCCATAGGAGGGTCCAGAATCACACCAATGGGTCATGTGCTAAAAATGAAGGCAAATCATAGATCCACTGGCTAGGATTTCTGCTGTGTCTTGTGGCTTCCATGTTAGGTGAGGATGAAGCTCAGAGGTGTAATAACGTGTAGAAGGAGAACCTGATGAGGGACAGGGATATCTTTGGGGATGGGCATCCACTCTGTGTTCACTGAAAGGTATCCCACATTTGCACTGGAAAACCAAGTTACACTGTGTTCATGTGAGGCCTCAGCCCTGGTTCTTCCAGTCCCTTATACTGGTCCAAGCTCATGCAGCCTCCCCTTGCCTCCATCCATCCCCAACAGCTCTGTCCTTGGCCTCTGTGTCTTTTCCCTGGCTGCTCTCTCTCTGCTCAAGTCCTTTCCACACATGCTCCAGAGTGTCAGATGTTTTCTTTCTCAGGAATCTGGCTCCATGCTGCTGTGCAGTCTCACTGGCTAGATATCTCATCCTCACCTGATACTCATGCATATCTATACCCACATATTTGTCTTAGTCTGTGTTCTGCTTTTCAATGTATCTATCTTAGAAGTTGACAGAGTGAGCTAGGGCTCATTTGGCTCTACATTGTGGGTAGAAGGATCATCCCATGCCCCAAGGGAGCAAATATGGAAAGCACAGCACATCTTGGCACTTTCTCTTCTGGTCTCTGTGGTTCCACCTATCAACACAGTACATCATGTGATCTACCACATTTGGGTTTTAAAAAACTGAGGTTTAAATATATGTATGTTAACTTGTTTAATATCACACAAATGGTGTTGTGAGGGAAACAGGATAAACCTGTGTGGTTTTTATTCTATAGCCTTTGATTAGAAGTAGTTCTGTAAAGTAAACTAATAGCCAAGGATGACTTGTCTTTGTCCTCTGCATTATGCTTTCTAGAAAGCCATTTAAAGCCAGCCATGGCCCAATGCCATCACTTCTCATGAAAGGGCTGGGAATCCATCTGTAGTCAGAGAACCTGTATTTAAATTCCATTGTTACATTTCAAATGGGTAATGATTCCCATGGGTTCATGGGAACAAGAGATTTTCAACAAATGGTAATGTTTTAAGAAGCTGTAGAACCCTTACAAGGTGAAATACCTAAGCTTCATGGCTTGTAAAAGTGATGCCTGAGGAGATGGAAATGTTTCTTATGTATTCAATCGTTACATGGTGTACAATGTTTGGATTGATACACCACTTCTCATAGAGAGCTGAAAAAAAAATCATGCCAGGTGAAACAACTTACAAAAGTATTTTCATAGTCATGGTGGCTTTGGTCTGCAATCTCAGCACTGGGGAGGCTGAAGCAAGAGGGATGCCATGAGTTTGAAGTCAGCATATCCTGGAGTTCACTTGTGAGATAGATCACAAGTGAACTCTAGGATATGCTGGAATGCAGAGAGAGACCCTCTCTCAAACAAACAAACTACAAATCAACAACAACTACAAAAACAAACATCAGCCAAGAATATTTTTTTAATAGAAAGGCATCTCCACCAGTTAACTCTAAAAGCAGAGAAGAGGCAGTGGTTGCAAATTGCTAATGTTAGGGTTGGCAGGATAAATATGGACCAGACAAAGATGTCCTGAGATGTCCCCCAACAACCTGATTTGCATCTTCTGTGGTCAATAACCATTTACTTTTGCACAGTGGTGTTTATATCAAAGTAGGAGGCCTGTATTGTCTCTGGCAGGTGCCTTGGAAGTGCCAGAAGCAGTGACTGGCTTTGAGACATCCAGGTCCTTCATCTTGCTGTCAGCTCCCCAGGTTCATCCTGGGACATGTGCTGTTTGTGGAGGAGAAATTCTCAGCAGACTAGTGCATCAGCCAAACCACACTACACTGTTTGAGGTTCAAGGCCTCCAGCAAGTCTCAGTTACTTCGTCAAAAGCCCTTGAAGGGCTAGATCTGGACAAGGCAAAGGATATTCAGCTAGGACAGAACCAGGCCAATGTAGGGCCTATGTTGCATTAATTTAGATGTTCCTAGTTATCTGTCATGAGCTGGGCACTATGCTCAACTGTCTCGAGACATCATTTCTTTAATAAATGTTTTAGTTTTCATTTTGAGGCTGTGTAGACCTGACTGACCTCAAACTTGTAGAAAACCACCCACCTCTCCTTCCTGTGTGCTGCGATTAAAAGCATTACTACAATGCCCAGGTAGAAACTCATTGTACATGAATGTATTTATTTGCTCCTGAATATGTGCATAGCGTGACTGATCAGTGTGGTCTTTATGGAGCTCAGGAATGGGTAGACACACAGGCTTCAAGCAAATGAGTGGAAGTACAAATGGCCGTATCCTGGGACAGTGTGTTGAAGCAAACAGGGAGCTGGTCCTTTTGGAGGTCACAACCTCAGGCTCTGCCTTCTTGCAGGGAGAGGACAGCTCCAGAAGTGTCGAACAGGTTGAAAGTCACAGTGAAGCCTAGCATTTTTAGGAGGACCAGTAATAGACCATTTTTAGAAGATAGTAATGGGCTTACACAAGCCAGAGATTTTTATTTTTTCAGAGAAGTATGAATAAAATGTGTTGGGAAAGAAACTGCTAACGTGGAGTGGGGAGGTGGGGTGTTACTCACTGCATGGGGGAAAGGAGAAGGGCATTTTAAGCAGAGGAAAGAGTTCTTTCACATGTCCAACAAGAGAGGAATAGGTAAAGAAAATATGGAACATATTCATAAATGAAATGTTTCTCAGCCATAAAGAAGAGTGAAGTCATGTTTGCAGAGAACCGGACACAACTAGAGACCATCACACTGAGTTCAGGAAGTCGTGTTTTCTTTCATCTTGTGGGTCCTATACTGTATAGGCACATAAAGCCATATGTACTGATAACATGAAAATCAAAGTGAAACTTTCTGGGGAACAGAGGGTGATGAATGAGATGGGGCAGAAGGAGAATGTGGTAGGACACGGAGGGAATATGCTCCAAGTGTCTTCTCTACTTGCACAGAGATGGATTCCTGTAAACCACACTTGGTAAAGAAAAAAAGGGGGGAAGAAGACTACAAGTGAACATGGCTGCAAGATTGAAAGAAGCCCGGAGCTGTGAGGCTGGGCAGGGAACCCTGGAGGTTGTACAAAGAAGTTTACTCTTCATGCTGTAGGTACTGGGGGAAGTTCAAAGACTGAACATGCTTAACTAGTAAGTATCCTTGCTGATGAGAAGCTGAGTAGACCAGAATAGACATATACAGCTTCTTATTTACGCCCAGAGATGCTGAAATCTTCAGGTCAGACTACTGCTTAGGGAGATGGTTTCCCAAGCATGGGCTATGGATTGGATAACCTATCAGGGGCCTCGTCTCTGGAAAAGACTGGTTCTATCCTCTCAGTACCCACTTATTATCAGTAGCACTTCATCTAGATTGAGGATGGAGATTTCCTCCATCCACACTGGCATGTCAACTGGTATGATTGTGCAGGTTGTGTTTAGGTGAGCATGCAATTGGGATTTCGTGGGTGTAGCTCCCTGTCATCAACTGAAGATGCAACCTCACAGCACATGTTCTGGTCCTCTGGCTTTTATAGTCTCTCTGTTTCCTTTTCAGTGATATTCCCTGAGCCTTAGGTGTAGGGGGTGTGTTGTAGATGGGGCTGAGTGGCTCATGATCGGTTCTCTTTATTTTGACCCATTATGGATGTCTGTAATAGTCTTCATCTGCTGTTGAGGGAACATTCTGTGATGAGAGGTGACAGCTATACTTATCTGTGGATATAAATATATGATTTTTTAGAATGCAATGGGCAGTTATACTGGTTTAGGGAAAATATAGTAGTATGCTCTCCATTGCATATCATGGCTATTTGGGTAGTTACAGTACAGGTCATGGTTTCCTTCCTGTTTAAGGGTCTTAGTTCCCAGTTATACAGCAGTTGGTTACCTTCAAGATATAAGTGCCACTATTGCACCTCTGGGGAACATCTTGCTGGCCAGTCATTGTGGTTCATAGACTTTGTACCTGGGTAGGAAGATTGTTTGGATTTCTCCAGAGGCAGCTTGCGTAACCCCTTCAGAGGCTACGGGGAGCCAGTCCTCAGAAGGAAGGCTTCCAAGATCAGTCTCAGCTCAATTCCTCCAAGTCCACAAAGTATTTTTTTTTTTAATTCCACATGGATTCTGAAGTGATGAAAATATATTTCTATGCCATGTGAGTTACTTAAGAGACCTCCCTCCTTGTTCTGTATGATTAGGCTTGAAAACAAAAACAAAAACAAAAAGTCGTGGTCTTCAACGTGGGCTGAAGTGGAATTTGTTGTGTAGACCAGGCTGACCTCAAACTCACAGGCATCCACCTGCCTTTGCTCCCCAAGTACTGGAATTAAAGGTGTGAGTCACCACACCCAGCTAGGTTGTCATTTTATCATTAATTTACTGATGAATTTATCTAGCCACAGTTATGAGAACAGTGGTCAGCAAAAGAATCAAGTCTAGATTGCTCTGACTCTAGAATTTTGGTCCTTTCCATCAGAGGATTGACTCTTGGATGTGAAGATATAGTGTTAAAAGCAATCCTGGGATATAGTTCGCATTTGCTGGGTCCTTGCTCTCTGGTAAGTGTTGAGCACCATGCAAGACTAAGTCCTAGCTTACTCATTAAGAGCTCTGTGAAGCTGTAGAACCCAAAGGACACTTGACCATCCTGGCCTCATCAGGATGTAGCCCAAACATTGGACTGGGTCCTCATTGTACCCCTCTGTGGAATCCATCTTCATGTGGGATGCATGGACTAGGTCCTCATTGTACCCCTCTGTGGAATCTGTCTTCATGTGGAATGCATGTACAGACTTTGTTCTGGGAAGAGAAAACTATGTGTGCACATTTTAAAACCAGATTTTATAAAATATTTTCAGAGCTACACACATAATAAAATATTTTATTTTTTTAAACACACACACACACACACACACACACACACACACACACACACACACACCAGAACAAAAGTATTAGGAAGCAAACAACCTTCCCATAGACCCTGGTTTCTCTGCTTAAGCTGATCTTGGCTGGTTAATTCTTTGAGGCAAGACCTATCTATTTTGTGCAGCGAGATAGTCAGCCGCATCTTTGACCTCTGTTTTTTTCTCCAAACTCCACCTGTGACAACTAACAATATTATCAGCACTGGCAATATTACTTAGGAAGAGAGCTATCCCTGCTTGATTATCCATACCATAAATGACATAGTCTCATATGGTCTAGATCATACATCCTGTTTACTTTATTTTAAAGCTGATTATGATGAACTGAATTGATTTCCTGATGAGCTAACTTCTTTGGGCTTGTCATTTGAGCAATAATGTTATGGTGAGGTTAGTGGGGTATTTTTATAACAGAGGAGCAGTAGGAAATATTAATTCAATCAGCAACAGGTAATTGGGGCTTTACAGTAAACGAAAGTCAGAGAAAAGTTTAAAAATAAAGTCCTTGGGGGTAAGCCTTTCTCTCTCTGAAGATGGTAGACTCTTGAGAGGTTCAGTTCTCTGTTCAGGGATGGTTTCTCTTTCTGGCTACCCAGCTGCAAAGAAGAGTGTAAGCCTTGTCCTGTCTCTTGCTAGTTTGGAAATCCAGATGCTTCCAGGATTAGAAATGTAAAATGAATCCAGAAGAACAGGTATGAGATCAACCTGTCTTTGGAACCTTCCCATAGCCTTAGTTCTAATCCCCAAGACCCAACTAGCACATCAGGCAGATGTTGCTGCTCAGGTGCAAGCCATGCCAGTCAGGATGATAAATACAGGCCATACCAGTCTGAAGAACAGGTGTGGGCCATGCCAGCCAGAAAAACAGACCATAGCAGCCAGAAGAACAATCAGGTGAACTCTAGCCTCCACTTTGGGGCAAAGACTCCCTAATGGACCCGAGATGCACATGAGCCTCCAGAGCGCCAGATAGGTAGCCCACCCACAGACCTCCACCCCATGATTGCCAGTGTCTATTCTCTCCTCATCACCATGTCACCCCTCCAACTCTCTTCCTAGACCAAAGGACATTCTAGTCACCAGAAGTCCAGCCCTAAATGTGGACAGAGACTCCCTGCTAAACCAGAGGTCACATTGGCTGCCAGAACTTCAGGCCACATGACTAGAAGACTAAAGAGGAAACAGAAACCAAGGAACAAAACAGCTCTCCAGCAAGACAAACTCAGAAATCATCACCTAGACTATAGTCATCCCAAACCCAGACACCTAGATGCCAGTGTTAGAAAAACAATCAACAATAGCCAGGGCTATACACCATCGCCAGAGCCCAGCTATCCTATTAGAGCAAGCCCTTGATATTCTAACACAACTGAAGCGCAAGAAAATGACCTTAAAACCAACCTTATGAAGATGATAGAGGTTCTTAAAGAGGAAATGATTATGCCCTTTAAAGAAATCCAGGGAAACTCAAACAAACAATTGAAGGTATGAATTAATCCCTTAAAGAAAGCCAAAAAGAGGAAGCATAATGAAACAAATAGTTGAAGGAAACAAACAAAACTGTTCAAGACTTGAAAATGGAAGTAGAAGCAATAAAGAAAACACAAACTGAGACAATTACAGAATTGAAAATTCTAGGTTAGTGAACAGGAACTATAGATGCAAGCGTCACCAACAGAATACAAGAGATGGTTGAGAGAATCTCAAGTGCTGAAGATACAATAGAAGAAACAGATATATCATTCAAAGAAAATGTTAAATCTAAAACATTCCTCACCCAAAACACTTAAGAGAATTAGAAGAAAAAGAATCCTAGCTCAATGGTGTAGAAAATATTTTTAACAAAATCATAGAAGAAAAAATATTAATCTAAAGAAATAAATGCCTATAAAGGTACCTAGTAGGTGGAGTTGTGTCACTGGGAGGTGTTGTGACCTTGAAAGGGATATTGACACCAGATACTTATTTCTCTCTTTTGTTTTCGGCCATTATGAGATGAATTGGCCCCTGTCACCACAGGTACAAAGTGAAGGGCTCTGGCATGCCCAAGCATGCCAAACCTGGCACCGACTCATTTTATCTTTTACCTTTCTCCCCCTTGCCAGACTGTTAGATTGCATTCCTAAAGATTGACATGAAGTTCTAGTCCCTTATTTGGCCATTGACTCATTCCTGACACTGGCCATCAGGGTCCAACTATCAAAACACTAAGATTCAGTAATCAAAATGTATTATTTTGACTAACCTAATTTAAATACCCACTTAGAACTTACAAACATGCCCTAGCTCATTTGAACACAGACCTCCCCATTTTTCCTCTTAGGAATTGGCGCTTTCAAAGCTACCTTGTCTCTTTGCCTCGCTTGATAAAGGATCTCTTTGCATTTGGTTTGTGCTTGGAAATTGGTGTTTGGGTGTGATCTGTGCCTAATCAGGGTTCTAGAATGGAGCCTCCCCCCCTCCAACACAGTGTTTAGGTCCTTTCACAAAGCACCAGGTCTAATAATGGACTGAAACCTCTGAAATCAGGAAGCAAAAGAAATGTCTTCTCTTTTTAATTTGCTTATCTTAGATACAAACAAGCAAATCTAGCCAGTCTTTACATTAAAAATGTCCCAGCTCCCACCTGTCAGTCATGCTAGACTTTGAATTTTCTCCTGGTGGAACCCTGTCTCATTTACTTACAGTCTTGGAAATTCTGTCTGACAGATGAAAGATTTACCATATACAGATCTGAGTGGATGGACAGACATACCTGATAGTCTCAGAGTCACCTGCTCATCCAGCTGAGCACTAGTGAGAGCCTGTGAAAAGCTTTAGTCTCTTTTCATGAAAACCCACTTCAGACTACCTTCTGCAGATCCCTAGAGCATAACATGCATGGGATTTGATGCAGAGTTTACAACGGGGCCTCCTTCCTGGTTACCAAGTCTTTGCTTAAATTAGCAAGTTTAAATGCTTCTAGCAAAAACACAACCCCACCTTATGGGAAAGCACGCTTTGATGCTGACATCCTCTGGGCTTTTTGCAAGTGGCTTGGCTGGGCACACATTGTACGCTGTGGTCTCCTGTGAGCTCTGCTGCCCTGTTCCATTGTTGCATTTAATTGGGCAACAGCTGGTGATAATTTTCTGTGTATGGAGTGGGGGAATTGGTGACTGATTGGCTCTTTACCTCGGTTTCATTGTCTTTGTTTTTGCCCTTTCAGCTTTAGTAAAAGAGAAGTAGGAGACCGAGGAATGGGGAACCTGGTAGGGTAAATCTTGAGATTTACAGGTTGTGCAGCATGGAGGGCTTCTTCAGGAAGGCCTCTGTGGAGAAGGGCATAGGGGCTTTAGAGATACCGCAGAGATCTCTTAATTCAGTATCCTGCTCTTAGAGCTATTAGGTACAGAGAAGCACCGTAACTTATCCAAGATTGCCCAGTGTGTAGGTGCTGAGCATGAACCCCACCTGGGACTCCCAACCATGTAAACTATTCAAAGCCAGGATGAGTCCTTCAGACACCATCTCTACCCACTTGAAGCTTAGGGAGGCACAAGAGAAAGGCAGAGCCATGAACAACAATGTTTGGTGTTTGAAGTCCTCCAGCTGACAACCATAACATCATAAGAGGTCTGAAAACAGCACAGAACAAAGAAGACCTCAAACATGGCAGTTATCTTGCTTCCTTCAATCCAATGATCTGACACAGTAAGCAGAGCTTCAGTGCCGCCTTGTCATGGGAACACTGTATGGTGCATGGCAGCTAAACATGATGCTTGTCAATCTGCCAGAAATCCCAGGAGACAAGGCCATTCAAAGCTGAAGTCATTGAAGGAGACCAGGCACATGAGGTCATTGGAAGATAACAGCACTGGGTTCCAAGTCAGCTTATGCTTCTGGCAGCCACACCTCTTGCTAAGCATGAAGCTGGGCTCTGACGCTTACTCCACCCCTCTACATTGTCTGAAATTTTGTGTCATCTCAAATAACTAGTGGCTGAGTGATGAATAGGTAGAAATAGAAATATAATACAAACTAGATAAGATATAAAAATTTCCCACCAGCCTGTGTCCTGTTTTTGTGTTGACAGAATCTATTATGATCCTGTGCTGTACCTTACTGCATTGGAGTACCCCATAGCTCCTATGAATGGGCCAAGGGATGAGGCAAAAGAGATAACCAGGAATGAAGTAGGGCACCAGCAAGTGATCTTGCAACGTTGATGGGTCTTAGTCAGGGTTTCTATTGGTAAGGCGAAGCACCATGACCAACAGCAACTTGAGGAAGAGATGGCTTATTCCACTCACAGTTCCACATCATAGTTCATCATTGAAGGAGGTCAGAGCAGAAACTCAAGCAGTACAGAAGCTGGAGGCAAGAGCTGATGGAGAGACTATGCAGGAGTACTGCTACTGGCTTGTTCCCTATGGCTTGTCAGCCTGCTTTCTTATATACCTCAGAACTACCTGTCAGGAATGGCCCTGCTACTCACAATGGTATAGTTCCTCCCGTATCAAGCACTAAGAAAGTATTTCACGGGCTCATATACAGGGCAACCCGGTGGGTGCATTTCCTCAACCGGTGTTCTCCCTTCCCAAAGACTCAAGCCTGTATCAAGTTGACATAAGAATCTAGACAGTACAGAGTGAGAGCAGAGTAATCTTACCCCTTGTTGAATAAAGTCATTTGACACTTCTGTCCTTAGACAAAAGAAAGCCAGGACAGAGCTCACTGACCAAGCAGTTTTGCTGAATTGGTGAGCTCCAGGTTTAGCTAGTTACCCTGCCTCAAAAAAAAAAAAAAAGAAAGAAAGAAAAAGAGAAAAGAAAGAAAGAAAGAAAGAAAGAAAGAAAGAAAGAAAGAAA
>JADRCD010158356.1:0-26416 GCA_019843815.1 Montemys delectorum
TCAATAAATCCCTTTACTACATAGAGACTAAGTTCTGTGACTCTAGAGAACCCCTAACTAAGACATATTGGTACCAGGAGTGGGGTATTCCTGTGACAACCTGACCATGTTTTGGGGAGGACTGTGGAAGGACTTTGGAACTTTGAGCTAGAAGAGCCACTGTTAAGAACTCTGTGGAATGTCTGTGGGAGCTTGGAAGATCTTGTTGAGAACAGTGCAGAGATGGAGGCCTGGCTTGTGAAATTTCAGAGGGAAGATTAAAGACTCTTATCAGGGCTATGTTGTTTTGATTGTGAAGATTCTGTGTTTCTGGTTAGCTGGGGCTGAATTATCAGCTGTGATTAACAAGATACCAGAACTACTAAAATGAAAACTTTGCATTGCTGGGACTATTGATGCTGGTTAGCTGGAGCTAAGAAATTAGCAGTGATTAAGAAGAGACCAGCATCATTGAGGTGACATCTTCTGGGGAGTGTTTTCTGAGAGCACTAAGAGGCTGTGTTCCAGAGGTAGCCAAGGTTGTACCTTGTGCTGCAGCAGGACTTGGTAATGTGTAAGAGTCACCCAGGTGGTACTGGTTTTTACAGCATGAAGGGGTCATGGAGAGCAGCTGAGGCTCGGCACAGTGAGAGGCCATGGAAGGCCATTGGTGAAGGTGCAGCCTCAGTTTGCAATTCATGGCCCAGGACTGAAGGTGTCATGCAAAGGAGTTGAGGCTTGGCACCGTGAAGACAGTCTATGAGAGGCTACTGGTAAAGCCTAGTTACAGCAGTGTTTTGGGAATGCCAGTACCATACAGTGACCACCAAGGACAGCAGCATCAATAGAGTACAGGCATCTGGAGCCCAAAAGATAAAGATGTGTGCTACAAAGGGCAGAGCTGGAGAAGTGACCAAAGCCCTTGGAGGAGCCCAAAAGATCGTGAGTTGGATCCCAGAGATTGGTTTTGCTTTTGATTGTGACTGTGCCCTGATATTTTTCCCTCTTAAAGGAAGAATGTATTTTAGTGGAGCCCACAGTTAAGAGACTTTGAATTTTAAAAGATATTAGACATTTTAAATTGATTGAACTTTTAATATGTAAAGACTGTGGGACTTTAAATCTTGGGGATGAATAAGAACATAAGGGTTGAGGCTTAATAGTGATGTGTTTGTGTGTCAAGTTGACAAGGGGTCAATTATACTGGCTAATTTTGTGTGTCAACTTGACACAGGCTGGGGTTATCACAGAGAAGTGAGCTTCAGTTGGGGAAATGCCTCCATGAAATCCAGCTGTGGGGCATTTTCTCAATTAGTGATCAAAGGGGTAGTGCCATCCCTGGGCTGGAAGTCTTGGGTTCTATAAGAGAGCAGGCTGAGCAAGCCAGGAGAAGCAAGCAAGCCAACAAGAAACATCTCTCCATGGCCTCTGCATCAGCTCCTGCTTCCTGACCTGCTTGAGTTCCAGTCCTGACTTCCTCTGGTGATAAACAGCCATGTGGATGTAAGCTGAATAAACCCTTTCCTCCCCAACTTGCTTCTTGGTCATGATGTTTGTGCAGGAATAGAAACCCTGACTAAGACAGACCACCATCAACTCAGTGTGTACTGTAAGCTGATGTTTCATGCTTGAGACACCTTTCACTGCAGCATCTACCCACTATGATGGATTACACCCTCAAACTGTGAGCCAAGATGAACCCATTCTTACAAATGTTTCTTTGGGTATTTGGTCAGAACACAAGAAAAATGACTAATAGCGTATGACTAAGCTAATAGGTCAGCATTTTAAGGGTGGCCACCACCAACCTGATGCTTTAGACAGGGCATTTAGTGTTCTGTTTCCTGCTTTGGAACCCTCTGTGATGACTATGCCAGATTGAAGTGTGTGGGACTTTTTCTCCATGGGATGAGATAGTCTCACTCTTGTCAAGATTCTGTAATTAAAATACAATGAAGAGAGTAAATAAAAATTATAGAAATGTACTTCTTAGTTTTGGAGCTGAAAAGTCTAATATCAAATGCATGTGTTGACAGATTGGATGCTTCTTCTGGTGAGAACATACATCCTGGCCCAAGGACTACAGGCAAGTCTCAAGGTCTCCGTGTGGTGAATGGGGTGAACACATGCCCTGGGCCTTCTGTTCCAAGGATGTTAATCCTATTCCTGAAGACTCTGCCTTCATGTCCTAATCATCTCCCAAAGGTTCCACTTAATAGCATTGCTCTGGGGATTATAATTTCAACATGAATTTCAGGAGTACACAAGCATTCAGACTGAAGCAAGTAGTGTGGCCCAAATGAGACAGGGAATAGTTGCCATGTTTGTTTTCTGGGAAATAGCAGAAGGCACTCCCTAGCTTGCAGAAATTACATCTTTTCCTCATACTTCATCTCTCAAGGACATCCCCCAAGTTCCCTTTCAGATCTAAGTCTATCTCGAAAGAGCACATTCCCTGGTGACTGAAATACTAAAGTACTACAAATGTCGTGTTAGACATGGAGGGAAAGATTGTCTTTCCTTCCCTCTCTCTTTTCTCTTTCTCACTGTTAAGGCCACATTAAGGAATTAGGTCTGGACCCAAGTGACAAAAGATAAAATCAGCAGAACAAAGACACAGGGTCTGGAGAGGTGGGGCTGGCTCACAAAAGGATGTGGGAGGGGGGTGGGGTGGGGAGGATTGTGCTATGATTATTTGTATTCCTCTGCCATGCAGCATTTACACTTGCAATCAGGATCAGACTACAAGTTCTCTATTAAGACTTTTGAGAGAAGTTTTAAGAGCATCCCATTTCCTTAATATGTGATATAGGTATTAGGTACTCAGAGTATCAATGAGCAGTGTCTGGCGGTGTCTGTCCAATAGCCTGAAACCACAGTTCAGAGACAAATGATCGTGAATCTAAAACAAAAGAGACTTGCCTTATCCATCAGCAGCATAAATGAATATGTATATTAAAATTACAGCCAAATTACCAAATTTTAAAATATTACTGAAGAGAAAGACAATTTCAAGCAAGAGTGGCAGAAGCTGGACATCCTAGATACACACTACTTTCCCCAAGACAGATGGAGTAGTAATACTGATTCATGTAGGCTGTGCAGCTAGACTTGCCAGATCTCAAGAAAGGCCAGTATGACTACCTTCAGGAAGTGTCTGGACTGTGAACATTGGCCGCACTTCAGACTGGTTCACAGCGGAGCCCTTTCAGCCTGCCTCCAACCCTTATGTGCCAAGCACCCTTTAATTAGCTACTTATTTTAATGACTCTAAATAGAAACTTATCTGTTCATGTGTCCTCCTTCACCCAAGTGCCTATACCACAGACCTAGAGAAACTTCTGTAAGTTTGCATACGACTTCCATGGCTTTAACAGAAAAATAAAGGAAAATGCAGGAAGCCACAGGATATCTCAGGCTTAAGCCCCCATCTTCAGTGCCCCATTTATACTGAAATGATGTTTTCAAAAATCTAAAGCAGACTCTGTGCCTTACAATTTGAATAAGCTTCAATTCCTTTTTTTTTTTCTTCTTCTCTTTTTCTTTTAAGGGCTCTGAAACATATTCAAAGCCATATAGAACAGGGCAGAACAGGTTTTGCAACAGTGGCTTCTTAGGACTGCAGCTTTCTGTGTACTGTGTATGAAAATTAGAGTTCTAAGGAGACTGGAAGGAAGTAGGAAGGGGGGGGGAGGAGAAATGAACTAGGAAGCAAAAGAGGACAAGTGCCAGTGCTCAGCTCTCTCCTGCTCTGCTGGTTGTATTAACTGAACCCCTAGGAAAGCTGAGTTACACCACACTTCAGGAACAAGCTTGTGGAAAATAACACACTCCTTTATTGGGAACACTTAAACCATCTGCAATGATGTGGATTTCATGGCATTTAAAGTGCTGTTTAAGGTCCCTAAAATAATGAAATGTACAGTATGAGTGATTCTTTAACCCTTAAAGCATATAAAATTTATTATGACCTGCAATTTATCCATTTGCTCAAATTTACCCATTTAAGGAAACAGTAGTAGGCCAGTGAATCTAATTTCAAAACTATTGATTTAGGTGACTTATTAAATGACAGCAAGGGGCGTAAATTATAGGCCTTTTTCTTTAACGTTTTCCCATTTATTAATAGAAAATATTTTTCATCCAATGTTTTGATTAGTTTCTCCTCCTCATCTACTCCTAGATCCTCCCCACATCCCCACTCATCTAACTCCATGTCTTCTTTCTCTCTCTTTTTAGAAAACAAATAGGAAAAAAACACAGTTGAGAAAGAAAGGAAAGCACAAGGAACACACACACACAGAAACATACATACACACAAGAACAAGTCCATAAAAACACAAAATCATAAACCATAATCTACAAGAAAAAGACCAGTTACTTAAGAAAATACCAAAAGCGCATATCAACCACTGTAGGGCATATCCACAGTTTGTTGTTATTGTTTTGTACCTTATTTGGTTCCATTTTTGGAAGACAGTGGTTGTATTGAGTTTTTGAGAAAGAACTTAAAATTGGGTGGTAGGGAAGAGGAGGGGATCTGGAAAGCCTTGAAAGAGGGGAAGAACATGATTAAAATATTTTTAAATCGAAATCTTGTTTTAAATTAAAAACAAAGTGAATGGCCCCAAAGGCTCACACATTTGAATGCTTAGGCATCAGGAAGTGACACTATTTTAAAAGGATTAGGAGGTGTGATCTTGTTGGAGTAAATATGTCACTGGGGATAGGCTTGAGATTTCAAAAACCCATACCAAACCCAGCGGTCTCTCTCTCTCTCTCTCTCTCTCTCTCTCTCTCTCTCTCTCTCTCTCGTGCTACAGATGAGGGTGTAACTGTAAACCACTGCTCCAGTGCTTACCTGCATGTCTCCATGTTCCCTTCTGTGATGATAGTGATCTCAATCTGTAGAACAGTAAGCAAACCTTCAAGTAAACTTTTTTTTTTCATTTAAAAAAAAAATGCCCAAATAAAGCAATGTGAGACAAAAATAACTACAGAAATATCATTTTGTGTTTGCCATCTATTGCTGGGCATGGGGCAAGTGTAGTTTTTATATCCAACAAGACTTCATTGGAGAAAATAAATCTTCAATTGCAAAGGATTGTCCATTGGAGATAGTTTCTAGATTAGAGAAAGTGGGTTACATCCCTTCTCACAGCTCTGGGACCTGTACTAGCTCAGTGTATGCTGCATATTTTGTGTGACATTCTGACTTTCTCTGTCACACATGTGTGTTAGCCCTGGTGTGTCTCAAAGACCTTGTTTCCTTGTTATCTCCTACCTGCTCTGACTCTTAAAAGCTTTCTACTGTGTGTTCTACATGGTTTCCTAGAACCCTGACAGGTGAAATTTGACGGAGACATCCCATTTAGGACTGAATGTTTCAAAGTATCTCACTCTCTGTAAATTGTACAGTTGTGGGTCTCCATACTAGTTCCCATCTATTGCAAGAGGACGTTTCTTTAAAGATAGCTGAGGGAGACACCGATCTATGGGTATAGTGAATGTAGGTAAGAGTCATTTTATTGCTATATGCCTTTAGCAGAATGATAGTTTTTGGTGTTCCTCTAGGTCCAAGGTTCTTTGTCATCCAGTCTCAGGGATCTCATAGACCAATGAGATAGCAGTTGGTTATTCCCAGTGTTTATGCCACTATTACATGAACATATCAGACAGGTAGATCACAGGGTTTGATGCTAGGTTGGAGGTTACCCTTCTCATCTGCTGTCATTCAGAGTACCTTCCAGTATCAGGAACTCCAGTATCAGGTCAGAAGGTGTGAAGGCTCTCGGGAGGTACCAGTTCAACTTCTCTGTGATCAATAAGATAGGCAAGCATTGTCATTGGCAATAGGCTCATGCCATCAGTCTGCAGAAAGAGACCAATAACATTGGCCATAGCCTGAGTCCTTTTGAGTTTCCATGGGTCTTCTTTGGCCAACAACTCAATTAAATATAATCCATTCCTAGCACTGAAAGTTTCATTTGGTGCTGAAAGATGTCTAGTTTGGGAATGTCTCCCCTTGTCATTTGACGACACCATTTGTATTTCATATATATATATATATATATATATATATAAAGAAGCTTCTACTATATTTTTCCATATGACCTTCAAATGGCCCTTTGTGTTAGTTGTCCCTCCCCATTATTCTTCCCTTATCCTTGTCTTAGTTACTGTTCTACTTTATAGATACATCATGGCCAAGGCAACTCAAAAACAAACAAGCAAAAGTAAAAAAGCATTTAACTGGGGACTTGATGGCAGTTTTAGAGGATTTTATTATGGCAGGATGCAGACAGGTATGGCACTGGAGCAGAACTTGAGAGCTTTATGTCCTGACCCACAGTCAGCAGACAGAGGCACCAGCAGGGCGGGATGGTGTGTGGGGGGGAGGGTAGGCTCTTTGTTGATTTTAAAATGAAATCGTTCAAGTTTACCATTAAAGATTCAGGAACCAGATGCTCTGGTGAGAGTATAATTGCCTCATAGAAGTAGAGAAATCACCCAGCTGACCATCCGCCTCAGCCACTGTCCCAGAAGGAAAAGCAAGCTATCCTTCATTCTATGTCAAAAATCCTTCAAACTGAATTTTTCTCCAGTCTACTTCCTGTGTGTCTCTCTACTTATCCCCCTGACTTCCTCTTACTCTCTTGTTTTATTTTGTCTTTCTCCCCATATTCACTCCCTGTCAGCTGGTTGCTTGCTCAGAGCCTCTTGACCTATGGTTGATTTTATTTAATCCTATTTATAATAAACAGAAAGTTCTTGGATTTAAGGTGTGTGCTAGGGCTGAACTACACAACTAGAAACAGATTTTTTTTCAGTAAATAACACAATCTCGAGGTTCACAATGTGATCACACATCCTGCAGCAGCTTTTGAAAAACCAAAGCTCTCTCTCATTGACACATTAGCTCCAACAAGGCCATACTTCCTAATTTTTCCCAAATAGTTCTATTTGCTGGTAACTAAGCAGGTCCCTTACTGAGATCATTCTCATTTAAAGCACCACACTGCCCCCTCTTCCCTTCCCTTCCCTTCCCTTCCCTTCCCTTCCCTTCCCTTCCCTTCCCTTCCCTTCCCTTCCCTTCCCTTCCCTTCCCTATTTAATCATTTTCCATTGTCTCTCCTATATTTCTATTTCTCTAGAAAATTCATTTCCCTTCCTTATTTTATACACAACTTCCATGATTGTAGAAATTATAGCACACCTATTACAAGACTTAAAAGCTAACATTCACATATAATAAAATACATATCATATTTTTCTTTTAGTGTCTGGATTCTTTCACTCGGGACAATTTTTGTAGATACAACCACATACTTGCAAATTTCATGGTGTGTGTATGTGTGTGTTTATCAGTTGAATAATACTCATTGTGTCAATGTCCCACATTTTCATTATCCACTTATCTGTTGATGGACATTTAGATTGTTTCCTATCTCTGGCTATTGTAATAGATATGGATGAGCAAGTGTCTCTGTAGTGGGATATAGGATTATTTGGATATATGCCCAAGAGCTGTATAACTGGATCTTGAGGTAGATCTACTCTCAGATTACTGATATAACTCCAACATTGATTTCCATTATGGTTGTACAAGCTTGCACTTCCACCAGCAATGGATAAATGTTCCCCTTACCCCACCCACTCACCAGCAGGACCTGTTACTTGTTTTATTGAACTTGGCCACTATAACATTATCAAAATTTGGATAATGATATAAAAAAGTTGACCAGGCTGAAATTCTATGTGATAGAGAATCAGAGTTTGCCTACTGTGATTTCACATTGAATACATTGGGTTGTGCTCAGAATCCTTTTGAGGATAAATAACATTTGGCAAAACCCTATCTTTATTATTTCCGCACTTTATGCCTAGTTTTACAGGAACACTACCCCAAAACAAAGACAGAAATGGGAAAATTTAATTATCTATTCACCATAAAATATGATATGCTTTTTTAGCCCCTTTTATGTGTTAGGTGCCACATTGATAAGTTATAGAAAGTTTTGCCTGTTGAGGAATGGCAAAAATAGATTCCAATTAATTATTTATGCACTAATATTCATCATGTATTTTGTGCAGACTTCTTAGGAAAACTGAAGAATAATGGAACCATAGTGTTCTATATATGGAAGGTTTCCACATTTCTAATTTTTGTATCTTTAATTTAGTAACACAATTGACTAATTATTACAATTTTATGGTATATATTCTGGCTAAAGTTTAATTTCATCTTAATTAATATTCTTTCACAAACCTTTAAAATTTCTAAACTCATACATGCTTGTTAAAATACCAAGGAATAGGACAGTAGATCCTTCTCACTGACATGGATACTCTGTCTACACTCACATAAGAGTATTCCTATCTCTTGTGTGTTGGTGATAAATACCTATGATGTCATTCAAATTTCTACAAATAGCAATGACTTTTTATATAGACTTTTGTGTACTCCTTCCAATTAAATTTGATAACATCCAACATTGCATTTTTATTTTAAAATTTCTGCCAGGCGGTGGTGGCACACACCTTTAATCCCAGCACTTGGGAGGCAGATTTCTTTTGCATGTGTTTTTAAAATGTACAACTTAATTTGTAACTCGAAGTTCTTTGCTATTACTAATGCCGTGTCTTTTAAACTTTTAACCAATCTCTCAATTCAAATCAATTTATCAACTATGAAGATGCTAAGTAAACTTTATGTTGTGCTTTTTACCTGAAAAATAGTAAAGAGTTATTATTTGACAGCTCATTATAGCTATTATATTTAGTTCATTTAGTAACTATTATACATTATTTATGTTTTCATACAAAAGCTTTCTCAAAAGAGCATCACACAAAAAAAAGATGTTGGCAGTACTATGGCATTAATTAAAATTTTAGTCTATGAACAGGAATGACATAAGAAATTCTACAAGAAAAACAAGGAGCATGGATGTGTGCAGAGCTATTGAATGAGCAAATAGGAAAACTACATATACTGTAAGTGAACGTTAACAAGATGTATACATGTTACAAAGAACTCAAGAAGTTAGACTCCAGAGAACCAAATAACCCTATTAAAAATGGGGTACAGAGCTAAACAAAGAATTCTCAACTGATGAACACCGAATGGCTGGGAAGTACCTAAAGAAATGTTCAACATCCTTAGTCATCAGGGAAATGTAAATCAAAACAACTCTGAGATTCCACCTCACACCAGTCAGATTGGCTAGGATGAAAGACTCAGGTGACAGCACATACTGGAGATGTTGTGGAGAAAGAGGAACACTACTTCATTGCTGGTGGGATTGCAAACTTGTACAACCACTCTGGAAATCAATATGGCGGTTCCTCTGGAAATTGGACATAGTTCTACCAGAGGACCCAGCTATACTACTCCTGGGCATATACCCAGAAGATGCTCCAACATGTAATAAGGACACATGCTCCACCATGTTCATAGAAGCCTTATTTATAATAGCCAGAAACTGGAAACAACCCAGATGTCCCTCAACAGAGGAATGGATACAGAAATTGTGGTACATTTACACAATGGAGTACTATTCAGCTATTAAAAGCAATGAATTTATGAAATTCTTAGGGAAATGGATAGATCTGGAGAATATCATCCTGAGTGAGGTAACCAAATCACAAAAGAACACACATGGTATGCACTCTCTGATAAGTGGTTATTAGCCCAGAAGTTTGGAATACAGGAAGAACAACCCACAAACCACAAGAAACTCAAGAAGAAGGAAGAGCAAAAGGTGGACATTTCATTCCTTCTTAAAAGGGGGAACCAAATACCCATGGAAGGAGTTGCAGAGATTAACTATGGAGCAAAGACTGAAGGAAGGACAATCCAGCCTAAATATATCTATCTCCTGAGAGGCTCTGACAATATCTGACTAATACAGATGTAGAGGCTCACAGCCATCCATTGAACTGAGTACACTGTCACCAATGAAGGAGTTAGAGAAAGGACCAAAGGAGCTGAGAGGTTTGCAGCCCCTTAGGATGAACAACAATATGAACTAACTAGTACCCTCAGAGCTTCCAGGGACCCAACGACCAACCAAGGACTATACATGATGGGACTGATTGTTCTGGCAGCATGTGTATAGTAGAGGATTGCAAATTCGATCATCAATAGAAGGAGAGGACCTCGGCCCTGTGAAGGTTCTGTGCCCCAATGTAGGGGAATGCCCAAGCCAATAAGTGGGAGAGGGTGGGGTGGCAGGCATAGGGAGGGGAGAGGCAACAGGGGTTTGTTCTTGTTGTTTTTGTTTGTTTGTTTGGTTGGTTTTTGGAGGGAAAACTGGGAAAGGAGAAATTGACGTGTAAATAAAGAAAATACCTAATTTAAAAAAAAAAAAGTTTAAATGTGAAAGCCAATGCCAAAATTTTTTGCTAGTCAACTGCATAAAATTAGAATTAATTTTTTACCTTTTGGTAAGAGTCCAAAAGGAAATAAATAAGTCTTCATAAAAGTACTTCTTATGCCAGGCAGTGGTGGTGCACACCTTTAATCCCAGTACTTGGGAGGCAGAGACAGGTGGATTTCTGAGTACAAGGCCAGCCTGGTCTGCAGAGTGAGTTCCAGGACAGCCAGGGCTACACAGAGAAACCCTGTCTCGAAAAAACAAACAAACAAACAAACAAACAAAAAAACTACTTCTTACTTCAATAAAAATAGAAACTGAAATCAAAATGTTACACAAACTTTTGTAAAGCATAAACAATAGCCTTATCAAATGTGCACAAATACAGGGTTTTGTTTTGTTTTGCTTTCTAAGAGAGGAACACTTTATGTGTTTTTCTTCTTTTTCTTTTTTAAGTCTTGCAGTCCTGATCTTGATAGTGTCTTATGTAGCTTCCCCTCATTTTCTGGTAACTTTTAATGGAGCAAGTGTAATCTGGAGGAAGAGCGAAGAACATAAGTGAAAATGTAGCATGCTATATCCATTTAAATATACTGTGCTTTTTGTATATTTACTTGATTTCACTTCAACAAAATACATGAAAAGCGTGATATACTTTTCTTGTTTATCCACGGTCAGAAACATAAATTTCCAATCTGAGAAGATTTTAATATCTTTAATCTCATGCATGTAAGAAACATGTGTACAATAGACAAAAATATCATGAAAAATACTTTTGAGTAAGATTGGTTCCAGACTTCCCTGGATCCTTACACAAAGGCACATTGAAATGAGACATTTTGTAATGAATATAACCTGCCTTTCAATTGAGCTCCTATTTCTACCAAAGCCTTGGAACCTAGTAGCCTTAATGAGAATAAGGACGGTAATGTGGCAGAGCAAGAATGAACAGGCAGCACCTGCATACTTGGACTCAGGCTCCCTGGAGCTCCCAGTGCCCAAGCGTAACTTCAGTCCATGGTTACCTTATAGCACAGGGAAGGGACAAATACCCAGGTTTGGTATAAGCATTTTGAGAAGAACAGTGGTACAGATAAGGACAGTAGAGTAACATGTTAGGAAAACCGTGAAAAGCAGAAATGGATCTGCAAAATACAAGACAGTCTTCAAACTCAGTAAAAGGTAGTCGGACAATTGGTATCAGATCTTTGAGAAAAAAATTCCCTGCTCCCAATTTTCCTTGACAGTGCTTGGCATTTCTCATCTTCACAGATCATGTCAATTAAGAAACAACTCTTTAAGCTCTGTGCAACTACTCTCAAAATAAGGTCATTGACTTGTTTTTCTTTAATGTTCTCATGAAAACCACATATGTTTTATTCTCCTTTCCACTCTGTCTTCCAACATAATTTAAATTTTCAATGCAGAAAAACTGGTGCATACCTTCTCATATTTGTTGCCTTTTCAAAGGGTTTTTGTATTTTATATGATCTATTTAAAATGCTAATATTATGCAAAAATTATTTATCACATATACACATCTTAAGTTGAGAAACTGTGCAGAATTAAAAAAAAACTAAGCTCTTAACAGTTTGCCAATAGGTTATCTTACATTCTATGAAAATAATGATGTCACCACTCATGAATGAACTTCATTGATGATTATATAATTATTGTGAATAATTATTTGTCTTGACTTGTACTGCTTTGTCTGGGATCTCTGAAACAATGCTAATTACAAGGGGTCATTCTAATCATGGTTACCTGGTTTACTTAAAAGGTTGCATGTGTCTCTCTTCTAAGAAGTTAGCACAGATTTTCTTCAAGGTCCAATCATTTATTTGTTACTCATAAAGACTTATTTTTGACTGGCTTAGACTTAGAAGTAGAAGCTCTTTGCAAGGAAATCCACATATCTTGGCAACCTGTTCCTTGCATTTTTCTTTGTCTTCCTTCATTCTCTTGGCCACAGCTTTAGCACATTCAGCCTCCTCATTTTTCTTAGCATGTTGTTTCTTTAGAGCAATATTTTGGTGTTTGTGTTGCAGGATATATGTCAGGCAACAAGATATTGAATCTAGGGTGCTTTAGTTATGAGCTACTTACATTCCTTCTTTAAGGGCTTTCAGAGAACATATTAACAGTTATCATTTTCTTTTAAGAGATTGAAAAGCTTTTAGACTTTACTAGGCATTTTGGGTCCTAGCAAGCAATACACTGTAGTATGGCTGTCCAACAATATCCTTCTCTCCATTTTTTTCCCAATAGACAGGTTAAGAGCAGTAAGATTGGTATCCTAAGTGCATCCCAAACAGATTGTGCTTCCTCTTTTCAGTTCTGTTTGGTCTATAGCAAAAATGCCCCATACCCAACAGCAGACACTCTATGCCATGAATCAAGATACCTTGCTTCATAGGAAAACCTTGCTTGTCATCCCACCACTGATTCAGACTACGCAACCCTTCCACTCTTCACCCAGCTACTTCTGAGGCCATGCACTTCCCATGAAAAGCATGTGGTCATTGTCCACTTTAATTAGTTTCTGACAGCTGAAAAGGAGATACTGAGCTTCATGAGCTGTAGAACTTTTTTATATTATCAATGGATGTCAGTTTTGTGATATACATACATATATGTATGTATATTCTTTCTAAAAAATAATCTACCAAAAATTGTATTCATATTTTTAAAAGAATAATGCCAAAGCAAATATTTATACAAATGTTACCCAAGTTTAAGAAACAGTCATTGACAGGTTTGTTTGTGAAAGTCTGTAGATTTGCTTCTCCAATCACATTATCTTTGTTAACCAACCAACCAACCAACCAACCAAACAAACAAACCCTAAAACATCACCAACAAAATCTAAGTAAATCAATAAGATTTGGGGGGAGGGGAGCTTTTTCTATTGTCCTATCTAAGAAACCATTTCTTGCTTGTCAAATGTTTCTTTAGTATAGCAACAAAGGCATAAGTTTAAAAAGGAAAAACAAAAAGCAAACAAAAAAAACCCATAAAGTTAATTAAAATTAAAATTTTTCTACTGTTGAAATTCAATATAAAATGATGAAAGAGAAAAGGCACTAAGTATGAGAACCATTTGTAGATCATACATTTGATGAAGGATTTATCAAACACATGATCTAATATATGAGCTAATAAAGAACTTTCAAAACCCAGAAATATGGAGGTAAACATTAGACTAAAACAATATGAGTGGTTGCAGACAACTGAAAGGATTAGGAAAGTTAGCCTGTACGGAAGTGGAAAGGAAAGCTACCCTTTGCCACCACTGCACACCATTTTGAAAAGTTGGAATTCTTAGAATGCCATATATCTACTGACAAGGATGAAGACCTATTAGAATTTCCAAACATGGGTGGTGTGCCTACAACAGGAACACATGGTATGGAAAAACAATTTGGAAGTTTCTTATGAAGTTAAAAATGCACTATAAAGTACTGTAGTTCCACTTCCAAGTGTTTTCTTAAATAGAATAGAAATTTGTGTTCACACAAAAACTTTATATGAATATTTATAGAGGCTTTTATAATTGTCCCAAACTGGAAACAGTCCAACTGCTTGAATTGACTGCTTGTTAAACACACCGTGGCACATTTCTCCAGAAGAATAATGTCAGAATAAAAATAAATGAACAACAGCTAGCACAGAACAGCGTGGATGAACCTCAAAGGTTCATGGGATGGCGGAGGAGTCACAACATAAATACTAAATCCTGTATGGTTTTGTTAGTATAATATTATGGGTAAGCCAGAGTGTATAGACATAGGACTGGTCAGTGGCTGCCCTATGAGAATGAAGGAGCTGGCTAAATTATATTAGCACTAATGTATGCTTGGTATAGGGGAAGCTTGATGGACTCATACTACAATTTGGTTGTAAGGATTATTAGCATTTGGTAGGCCATTATCAAACAATTCAATAAAAGATAGTGAGCCTATCCATTAAAAGAAATAAATAAAAGTGTACCATAAAAGTTTATGCATAATAAACTTGACTTTGGTTACTTCTTACATGATACATTTCTTTTTTTCATGTACACATTGCCAGTATCCAGGAACTGATTCATGTTGGAGCTCTTGCTTTTTCTACACCCCTTTCCCTTTTTGTCTATACTGATTGCGATTATTACTGTTCTCTTCTATGCCCTTTGCATTCATTTAATTTGTCTTCTTCATATTTAAAGCTTCAGGTGAGTCATCTTTTCCACAAAACATATTATGTTTAAGCCTTGAACACTGCTCATTTCCAGTCCCTTTCCATTCCCTTTCTAAGCTCTTCTGAATGCAAACATTTAAGACAGTTGTTGACATTACTACTAGCCTTCTTTCTCAGCAGGTGTCTGCTCGTCCCCTGATTTCCTTGGCTTCCTGACTTCCTTCTTCAGAAGCCAGCATCAATCTTTAGGTAGGTCTGGATTGCATTACTCCCTCTGTGGAGCACTTGGTTTCTAGATTCAGTTAGAATGTCTCTAGTTCTACCAAAGCTTTGGGTATCTTTTTTAAAGGTATGTTTTAAAGAAAATTTCTATTCTTCTTACATGATGATTTACATTCCTTCTTTTTTTTTCTTTTTTTTTTTTAGATATTTTCTTTATTTACAGGTAAATTTCTCCTTTCTCAGTTTCCCCTCCAAACAAACAAACAAACAAACAAACAAACACAACAAGAACAAACCCCTGATGCCTCCACCCTCCCCCTGCCTGCCACCCCACCCTCTCCTACTTATTGGCCCTGGCATTCCCCTACATTGGGACACAGAACCTTCACAGGGCCAAGGTCCTCTCCTCCTATTGATGATCAAATTTGCAATCCTCTACTATACACATGCTACCAAAACAATCAGTCCCACCATGTATAGTCCTTGGTTGGTGGTTGAGTCCCTGGGAGCTCTGAGGGTACTAGTTAGTTCATATTGTTGTTCATCCTAAGGGGCTGCAAACCCTTCAGCTCCATAGATCCTTTCTCTAACTCCTTCATTGGGGACCGTGTACTCTGTTCAATGAATGGCTGTGAGCTTCTACATTCCTTCTTTTTCTCATTGTCTCCTGTAGTTTTGTCAACCTCAGTTTCTTGGAATTCAAGTGACACCTCCTGGGGTTCACTGACCTCTAATGAGTTATCTCACCTACTCCAGAAGGTTTGTAGGTTAACTTCTCCTCATGAACAACTGTCATTGTTGTGAGTAATTCCATTCCTCTAGAATTACAAAAGTACCCTTAATGAATTGTTTATTTCTCTGGTCTATGGACAAAACTAAATTATTGGAGATTCCCCCCACTACAGAGGCAGTATAAACTTAGAATTGACACCTGCTCATCCTGGAAGATTGAAACTGTTTCCTGTGGAAAATGTGTTTGTTTCACCTTCTATTCTGAGCTTTAGACTATAAAAGTATTTTTAATTAAAGTAAAAACCCTTCCTTGTGGCCTGTTTCCTGGGTGACTTGTTTTGCATTTCACACTGAAGGGGTAGTCCCTTATGGTCCTACCTGTCTGTTCTAGCTCCTTGACTTACACTGTGGCAGCCCACCTGTGCCCCAGTAGTTGCACCACAAAATTATTTGAGCCTATGGCTCATCAAGTCTTTAAGGAGTTTACATCCCTTTTTCTAAAATCTATTTAGGGTTTTGGTATGAAAGCACACATGCATTTTTACTGTATTTTATCATTTCTAAGTGCTTATAGTAAAAGGGCTATTAATTAGTTGTCCAATGTGCAACATTCAGAAGTGAAAAACATTTTATAATAACTTATTTACTTTTATTCTATGTAAAATGTAGTTGAATGCATGCATGTCTGTGTGAAGGTGTTAGATGTCCAGGAAGTGAAGTTACAGACAGTTGCAGCCTGCCCTGTAGGTGCTGGGAACTGAACCTGGGCCCTCTGGAAGAGCAGCCAGTGCTGTCAACTGCCAAGCCATCTCTTTGATGTGAAAAGAATTTAAAATGTAAGATAAGACACTGACAAATTATAGTAAAAATGTGGTACATATAGAAAATAGAGTTCTGTTCAGCTCTAGAAAAAAAATGAAGCCGCAAAATTAGCAGGTAAATGAAAGAAGTAAACATTATAGTAAGTAGGGTCACCTGGACCTCAAAGACAAATGACACATGTTCTCTCATTTATGGATCCTAGCTCCAAATCTTTAGATTTAAGTCTATAGTCTGAAATACCACAGAATCCAAGAGGGGAAAAAGTGATTATGTAGAAAAGTGGGAGAAAGCGCTATAGAGGAGGATAGTAAGATAGGAGAGCTATGAAGGGGGGAATGTGTAAAACAGGCCATGCAATTTACCTGGAAAGGAAGATAATACAGAAGGAGAGGGAGGCAGGAGAGGTAAACAGCAGTAAGGATGTTTGAAAATCCATAGAGGGGCATATCATTTTTTAAGTTTATGGAATTGTGTGCATGTTTGTGTGTGTGTGTGTGTGTGTGTGTGTGTGTGTGTGTGTGTGTGTGTATTTTAATTATTCTGAGCATTTGTTCCTTGTATCATAGCACTAAACATAAAACTATCAGCTAGGCATGGTGACACACACCTTTAATCCCAGCACTTGGAAGGCAGAAGAAGGTAGATCTCTAAATTCCAGGGCTCCCTGGTCTAAGTTCCAGATCAGCCAGGTTGACATAGTGAGACCATTCAAAAAAACTGAAATATACAAACACCAAACAAATAAAATCAGGTTAACTTTTGTGAGGAATGTAAAAACCAAATCCAAGAGAAGACAAAACCCAGGAGCCAAGTGGAATTCTACAACAGAAATGGCTGAACACTGGCCACCTGGGACCCTGTCTTTCAAGGCAGCATCCACATAGTCTTTGGTGCTTTGCAAAGAGTACACAGAGACCCCAGGCAGAGCTTGTAGCAGCTCTTGCTCAAGTTTATGTCTCTTTAAGGTTTTTCTTAAGTGCCTGCCTACACTTGGTGTTCAATTTGATATAGGCATCTGGCAACAGTGCTCCATGCCTGCATGTTACAGAAGTCCGACATGTGCCATTTCCATGAATGGTTACCTTTCTGACTCCCACCCACGCTGCTCTGCCCTTTTTATAAACTCATGTTATGTGTGCCTTGGCATTTGTTTTGTAATTATTAAAAAGTAATATTGTTAATGAATACAGTTTATTGGTTTTTTTTACTAGGTTTCATGGGCTATAGTGCTTGTTCTCTGTGTGCACCAACACAGTATGAACTTACTTTCACTTATTTTTAACAGCTACTTCATGAGGTTAAGCAAATTTTGAGGTTAAGAATTTTATAGATGAAACAACAGAAGTTCATGAACAATTTGCCCAAGACTACCCATTTTATTTATTCATTAACAAGCATTTGTATAGCACCTATATTTCAGGTTCTTTATTTAAATGTGTGGCATATATATATATATATATATATATATACACACACACATATATATAATCAATTATATATGTGTATGTAAAATTTGATCCTCACCAAGTTTATGGAGGTAGGCATTATGCTCTCCAATTTTTGGTCCAATATCCATGAAGAATCCACATGGCAGAAACAGCAAATAACTTGTTGAAGGTCATACATATACTTAGTAAACCTGTAGAAGGTCACTCATAGTTTGTAAGCCACACCAGATCCCCAAATCTCATACTCTAACCACTTCTATTTACTTAGTATCTATTTACTTACTATCTATTCATAAACTATGCAGGAACTACACCTACGCCTTACATTAGAGATAACCATGGTGCCCAAAGTATACTGGATATATATAGAAATTACATTGATATATAAGACATGTCTAATATATGTATATTAATAATAGGACCTGCAAGACCATGCTTACTATTCTCTATTCATGAAATTTAAGTTATAATATCAGCCTAGATGCTCATCAATAATAAATTGATAAAGAAAAGAGGTGGAGAGGGAGGAGGGGAAGGGAGGGGAGAAGAAAAAAATTTTTTTGAGTTAAAAGAGCAAAGTGATATTGCTTGTAGGAAGATTGATGTAACCGGACAGTTTTGTTCAGTACAATAAGATACAAGCACAAAATCGAGTACTTTATGGTTTGTTTACATGGAAATTAATGTGGAAAAAATGAACATGAAGAAAAATATCAGGGATATAGAAGAAAAAAGGAAAATGGAGAGGGGAACCAAAAGGGTAATAAGAGATAATATTACCAAAAATATATTTAATGAATGTATGGAAGCATTACAATACATCTCATTATTTGTACACTTAATATGTACTAATAGAGAAAAAAGAAAATCAGATTCATGGCATAGAGTATTTCAGAAATTATAAATAATTCATAATATACTAATTTGAACTTCAATATAGGAAACTGATGCTTATTTTGTTGAATATGGTCCTCACTAAGGATACACTCTATATATACTCAGTTTTCAGGAGTGAGCTGTAGAACAAGGATGCTGTTATAACGTACAGTGTAAACATTAAATCAGTGGTTCTCACTTGGCGTTAAAGGACCTTCTTTTACAAGGTTCACCTAAGACCATCAGAAAACACAAGTATTTACATCACATAAAAACAGTAACAAAATTACAGTTATAAATTAACAACAAAGATAATCTAGTGGTTGGGGTCACCATAACATAAGGAACTGTATCGTAGGGTCACAGCACTAGAAAGGTTGAGAACTACTGGTGTAGTAGGGACACCTGCAGGCCACGAGAAATCTAAAACATAAAGTGAGCAAGGATAACCAAAAGAAGAGAAGACAGTCATGTCTCATTATCAAACATCGTTTCAAAATTAAATGCATCCTTCCAGGTCACTCAAGCACCACTTTCCAGGTTTGTTCTTTTTCAGAGGAAGTCCTTCTGGCAATCACAGTGGCATGCTTCCTCATAAATGGTGAGCCTGTGATTCACTGGTTCCAGGCATCATGGCCAGAATATCATTTTTTTTTATTTTATTCTTCTCTCATACAATACATGTGAACTGAAGACTCCCTTCCCTCCCCTTCTCCCAACCCTCCCTCCCCATCATTTTTATATTTACCATAATACAGTGAAGCTAATGCGATATGTGTACCATGACTTGTCTCTTCTTTAACTGTGAACTGTTTCAATGTCTTTGTTTTCCTAATTCATGTGCCCCAAGAAGATTATTTTTTGAAATTTGATCCTTCAATATCCTTTGTGCTAAAGGCAGATTTAAGCACACAAAATTGTCTGTTAAGTATAAATAAGTAGGATTTGAGTAAGAGTCTAAGACTTCTAATAGGACTGAGGACAAGCTAATACTCCACAAATCAGGGGCCTTTTCATCTACTTTGAATAAAGTTTCTTATTGAGGAGAGGTTGAGTCACTTTATCAATCAAGTAGGGCATGTCTCTTGTCCCAGATGGATAGCATTGATGGTATCAGTAGATGATACACACTGGGCATTGCTTTTTTTCATTTTTCTCTATTTTAATCCATCAGTCTGAATCTGATTGACTGGGGGTATACTAGAATGGAGGTGAGCAAATGACATTGGTAATAATAGTGTGCATTCAATTTAACTATAATATATTATAATTTGGATATAAATGATATCTCAGTGAAGACACTAGAAATGTTAACTCAATTTTTTGGGGGGGAGGGGAGTAGGGCTAACTCCAGGCAGGACCCAGAAGTAGGCATTTAGGAATTCATTCTTATGTTCTATTATTTTCCTAGTCATGTCATTGGCCTCTTAACCTTGAAGAATGCTAAGGCAATGAGGATCAATCATTGTTTCTGTTATCTTACATCTTCCTGTCACACAAGTAGTCTAATTGTTAGATTCCCCTGGAAAGAAAGACATTAAACCCTGTCCTGTAAAACAGAAGACAAATGTCAACTACTCATTATCAAGTATCTTCTGTTTAATGTTTAGCTCTTCAATTTCAAATCATGATGTATAGTCTCCATGTTTGCTTGTTGTGTTATTTCAATCGGGAGCTGTCTTTTCTCTGTGTAGGAAACATAGATCTAGGAACTGTGAACTGTGGACTTGGTATTCGTCTCGCTAATGATCTTTAACTTGCCCAGGGCATTATTAAACAGATATTGGACTTCCTAGAGACTATTGTAGACATGCTTTTGTTAGTAAACTAGAGATGAATTTTCATTATTTTTGTGAAGTTTCAACTTCCTGAAATAAATATGAAACATCAATAACTTCTAAAGTATGTGAAAAGTACTATGAATAAAAAAGAGGGAAGGGAAATTCTAGGGAACTAATTAGCAGTAGTGAAGGTCTATGCAAGTATTGTGGTAGCAACAGCTAGTTCTGCTTAGCTTCATGGTGAATTGTAACTGATGTTTTCTTGTGTATGAGCAATCTTCAAACAGATAATTTCTATAGCCTATCTTATGCACTTAGCACAGCATTTACTTCATAGCTGGGGCCCAGTAAAAATTTGATGATTTACTACATGTTCATTCTGTGTAATGAATGTCATTATTAAAAACAGTATTTCAGATTATAATTGGCTTTGAAAATGACCCATTCAATGAACTTTAATATTCATTTAAATGTTTAACTTTTTTCAGTTATCTAAATCAGTTGAAGAATAACGTTTAGTCCCTTGTTAGGAAACAAATTTAAAGAGGTCAGATATTTCCATGTAGCCATAGGTAGGATTCTGCTCTACATTCATGTTTGTTGCTGTGATAAAGTATCCTGACAAAAAACAGCTTAGGAGGTAAAGGGGTTTATTTTAGCTTACAATTTCAGATTAGAGTTCACTATGGAGGAGTCAAATAGGAATTCCAAGGAGCAACTCACATCACATCCACAGCAGAACAAAGAGAAATGATACATACATATCTCTTTGGATGCATGCTTATGCTGTTTTTTGCTTTTATACGGTTCAACACCTGGTGCTTAGGGACTGGTGTAGCCCACAGTGGACTGACTCTTCTTATACTAACTAACTTAATTAAGTTAATCTTGCCCCAGAGACAGGCTCATATGCCAATCCAATGTAGAAAATCCCTCAATAAGACTCTATTTTCAGTTGATTCTAAGTAATTCAAGTTGAACATTAAAGCTAAATAGTAGAGGTGGCTAACTCATTCACTGAGAGCAAAGAGACTTTATAGTTGACAATGGGATTCTAAAAGTCAGTTAAGGAGGTGGGAGTAAGAATTCAGAATTCACATGGCTAAAGAATAGTGATAATCTTTGTTTCTTGGAAGCCTGTGGCTAACTAATCCTTGAAAGATGTCCCAGGGCTCACCATCAGCTGTATAAAGGACTTCATACACTCCTCCATTGGGACTTAGGAGAAAACCAGTGCATGACGTGGTTTATTAAAACAGGCTTCAGAAGTAGTCCTCTAGATATGCATCACCATGTTCCTCCAATGTTACTGGTATTTGCATAATGGAGTCATTGCTGATTCTATTTCCTTTGGAGTTAGCAAAACTCAGAAATGACTTTAGGCTGCAACTAGAGTTCTGCCTGAGAGTGAGCAGGATAAACTCTATGGCATTACTGCTCAGCTGAGACAATAAATACAATCTAATTACTAAGCAAACATGGAAATTAGAAAAGAGCAAAGTACTCTGGATTTTGTAAATTTTTAGTTTTACAATAATGGCAGTGGTGATAAAAGCTAGCATTTATTGAGTATTTACTAAGTTAGCTCTCTCCTAAGAGCTTTACATATTTAATTTACTCAGTCCTGAAAACAGTTTTACAAAGCAAAACTCTTTTATCTTCCAGCTTATAAATGAGTGTGACTGACACATGGTGAATATAAGGAACTTGTTCTGGTCATACAGAAAGTGATGGAGCTATGGGGCAAATATTTCTGAATTATTTATCTTTTTTGACAGTTACATTCAAGTCATCTTCCATTCTTGGTGACTCTTCTTTCTAACTAGCCTACCTTCTGTTCCCATGAGGGGTGGTGTGGTGTAGTGGTGTGTGTGTGTGTGTGTGTGTGTGTGTGTGTGCTTGTGTGCACATGCACATGTGATATGCATGCTTGTTACATGTGTAGCTACACTTCCTCTTTATTTGTGATTGTGACCACCATAACTTACCCAGAAGACATTGTTTCAAAATGTCTCTGTTCACCCTCCAGCTCTTATGATCTTTCTGGATCCCTCTTCCACACTGTTGTTTGTCCTTGGAGGGTAGCTAATGTAAAGGTATTATTCAGGGCTGAGCAACAGTCCTTGCTCTTAGGACCTGGACTATTTGACCATTTGTGAGTCGCCATTAAACATCACCATTTGAAACAGTTGACTTCTCTGATTGCAAGTGAGTGGATCATTGGTCTATGGGTACAAATACATATGTTTAGAAGGCAATTTAACAAAGGGCTACTTAGTAAACCATCAGTAGTAATTTTTTTTTCTTAAGGCAAATAATCTTAACACCTATAGCTTACTATCTGGTAACATCCGAGACAATTTCTCCCAAAGCCTATACTTGAATACTTTTAAGATAGGCAGCTCATTAAACCATGCTCATTCTCTTTCTTTGGGGGAACTACTGTTTTTCCCCATTTGGTCTTTATGTTTCTTCTTGATTTTTTTCTTAATATCTTTTTTTTTTAATTAGATATTTTCTTTATTTACATGTAATTTTCTCCTTTCCCAGTTTCTCCTCCAAAAAACAAACAAACAAAAACAACATGAACAAACTCCTGTTGCCTCCCCCATCCCCATGCCTGCCACCCCACCTCTCCCACTTATTGGCCCTGACATTCCCCTACACTGGGGCACAGAACCTTCACAGGGCTGAGGACCTCTCCTCCTATTGATGATCAGCTTTGCAATCCTCTACCATACACATGCTGCCAAAACAATCAGTCCTACCATGTATAGTCCTTGGTTGGCAGTTGGGTCCCTGGGAGCTCTGAGGGTACTAGTTAGTTCATATTGTTGTTTGTCCTAAGGAGCTGCAAACCCCTTAGGACAAAAAGAAGCAAATTCACCCAAGAGGAGTCAAAGGCAGGAAATAATCAAACTCAGGGCTGAAATCAACCAAATAGAAACAAAAAGAACTATACAAAGAATCAACCAAACCAGGAGCTGGTTCTTTGAGAAAGTCAACAAAATAGATAAACCCTTAGCCAGACTAACTAGAGGGCACAGAGATAGTTTACAAATTAACAAGATCCGAAATGAAAAAGGAGACATAACAACAGACACTGAGGAAATCCAAAATATCATGAGATCCTACTACGAAAGCCTATACTCAATAAAACTGGAAAACCTGGATGAAATGGACAATTTTCTAGACAGATACCAGGTACCAAAGTTAAATCAAGATCAGATCAACGATCTAAACAGTCCCATATATGCTAATGAAATAGAGATAGTCATTAATAATCTCCCAACCAAAAAAAAGCCCAGGACCAGATGGTTTTAGTGCAGAGTTTTATCAAACCTTCAAAGAAGACCTAATACCAATACTCCTCAAATTATTCAACAAAATAGAAACTGAAGGTACTATATCCAACTCGTTCTATAAAGCCACAATTACTCTTATACCTAAACCACACAAAGACCTAACGAAAAAAGAAAATTTCAGACCAATTTCCCTTATGAATATCGATGCAAAAATACTCAACAAAATTCTTGCAAACCGAATCAAAGAACACATCAAAACGATCATCCACAATGATCAAGTAGGTCTTCATGTTTCTATGTTCAAACCACACATACTATTAGACACTCCTCTTACGGTATCATTTTTAGGAATAGATCTCACTTTATATTTGACGCTACCACCCCATCTTCTTCAATCCCTATCTGTAAGAAGCCACAGTGAGCGGTGTTAGCCAGCAGATGGCGTTGACATCTGGTGCTCTCCCAAGTTTACAGAGAAACTGCGCATGTGCCTAGGGACAAAGACCGCCAAGTCACGAGCCATCCCGGGCTTATTACACTCCTGAGCAAACAGCCAATCAGAGATGAGCATGCCGCTCCAGGGCATATATAAGCAGTGCTTTTGGGGTGTCGGGAGTCGCCCTCTGGAAGATGTAATAAAGAATGGCTGCAGAAGGATCCTGTGTGTCTGTCTGTGATTTCTTGCTGGCAGGAAACCTGCGCGCACGACACCTATCCATCCTTCTGATTTATTTTTCCCATAAGTCAAAAGTCAAAACATGCAAATTTGTTTTCAAAGTTTTTTATAATTCCCAATTTTTCCACCAAACCCCAGAACTAGTCATTTGGTACCCACCTTCATGCTAGGACAATCTGATCCAGATCCAGGGTCTGACTTGTGCATTATATGTGAGAACTAATATAAGATGTCAATTTATGTTTCACTGAATTATAAATTTTCTCCAGCTATGACTTTTATACATTTAACTCTGGCTTATAAGTGAAAAAAATAACTACATTTTATGTTGTCTTGTTTATCAATTATTCTATCAAAAAGATGAAATATAAGTGTTTTGTATATTCTCTTTTGTGAAACTTGCCAACCATTGTTTCTTTCTTTCTTTCCTTCTTTCTTTCTTTCCTTCTTTTTGGTATTTTTTATTTTGCTTTTTTTTTTTTTTGTCAAATGGTTAATAATCCCAGACCTTTCTTAAGAAGGAAGCATTCAACAACGACTTCTGTATTATTCTCTAAAAAATTATATTATGGTAGTTTAATATTGACAAACTTGGGGATATTTTCACTGTCTGAGTAAAGATTTCAGAGTCTAATACTAAAATGCATCTTCTTTTGTAGCAAAATCAAATCACCACTCTTCACACGGTAGTCGAGACTCATTCGTAACTCCAGTTCCAGGGCATCTAATACCCTCTTGTGAGATCTGACCACCAGGCATACATGTGGCACATGTTCATACATGCAGGGAAAACCCTGACACACATGAAGTAAAAGAAATAAATAATCTAAAAGATGTTTTTAAATTAAGATTCCCATGCCTGTAGGTCTACATTCCAGAATTTTAGCTGTATAGCAGAAGTTTTCATTTCAGTAAGTATCCCACAAAGCAAGCAGTTTGCAGGCTATAACTTGAAAGTTTAGATTGTGTCACAGTGCATTAGCAGCCAAATTACACGTTGTATATTAATATATGTAATATATTTTAAGTGCTCTCTGTATGCACGCAAGACCTTGAAATAAAAACCTAAGAAATATCAGGTACTAATGCTTTCAAAACTGATAAGCTTCAGATTCATCATCTTTGTCACTCAGGTCTCTCAAGAAAAAAATGGCAGCAACAGTATGCCGAAGCCACAGGTTTCTCAGTGTTCCAAGGAGCACTCATGATATATGCCTTTCCAGCCCTGTTCCACACATGCCTAATGTCACGACTAGTCGTCCTGTCTTCTAACACAACGAAGGAGATAGAAATGTAAAGAGGGAGGCTGAAAATCTTATGTATTATCTCCATGCTCATAATTTCCCACTTCCTCTCGCAGACATTTCACATGATAAGAAGCTTTATGAACGAGATTTACTGTATCTATGAATAGCCCACGTGTATAAACGAGACTCAAATTTATTGCATATCTTTCCAGATTTAATGGGGTTGAAAAATGGGTCAGTCATAAATACTGTTATATATTTTACTATTACTTGGTTTTAGAGGTTACGGTTAAGTAACGACTGCTTTTACCTAACTCAGTAAAACTCTTGATTAAACTAAAATGAAAAGCCCTCCCTGGTAAATTGGAGCCAAGAATGCACAGAATCTGGGGTGCTGAATTTACTCAGGTGTTGTCCATTTATTTAATACTGTTGAGCACAACAAAATGCACATGTGAGAGTTATGGTTTAACTGAAAAGCATTCAGCATAACTTAACTATACCCTCCTGCACCATGCTAGCAGCATGTGGGACTAAGTAAAACAAGAAAAATCTAATTATAAAAAGAACAAGTGCAAGTGCAAGCAATGCCTTCAAGCCAATATTTGCTCTTTCTTTTCAACAAGTAATAAGCATATATTTTATAATTTATAAAACACACACAGGTATGTACACGTGCTCAAACATATGCACACACAGGCACACATGTAGGCACATGCACACAAGTGTAAACACATACATGTACACACGTTCTCTCTCTCTCTCTCTCTCTC
>JADRCD010158357.1:0-11039 GCA_019843815.1 Montemys delectorum
TTCTATAGATATCTGTAAAATTCATTTGTTTCATAACTTGTTAGTTTCATTGTATCTTTGTTTAGTTTCTGTTTCCATGATCTGTCCATTACAGAGTGGGATATTGAAGTCTCCCACTATTGTTTGTGAGGTGCAATGTGTGCTTTGAGCTTTAGTAAAGTTTCTTTTATGAATGTAGATGCCCTTGCATTTGGAGCCTAGAGGTTCAGAATTGAGAATTCACATTGGTAGACCTTAACTTTGTAAAGTATAAAGTGTCCCTCCTTATCTTTTTTGATCAGTTTAGGTTGAAAGTCTATTTTATTTAATATTAGAATGGCTACTCCAGCTTTTTTTCTTGGGACCATTTGTTTGGAAAATTGTTTTCCAGCCTTTTATTTTGAGGTAGTATCTGTCATTGTCACTGAGGTGGGTTTCCTGTATGCATCAAAATGTTGGGTCCTGTTTACATATCCAGTCTGATAGTCTATGTCTTTTTATTGGGGAATTGAGTCCATTGATATTGATACTAAGCAAAAGTAATTGTTGTTTCCTGATATTTTTGTTGTTAGAGTTGGAATTCTGTTCATGTGGCTATCTTCTTTTAGTTTTGTTGGAAGATAACTTTCTTGCTTTTTCAAGGATGTAGTTTCCCTCTTTATATTAGAGTTTTCCATTTATTATCCCTTGAAGGGGTGGATATTTAGAAAGATATTGTGTAAATTTGGTTTTGTCATGGGATATTTTGGCTTCACTATCTACAGTAATTGAGAGTTTTGCTCGGTATAGTAGCCTGGGCTGGCATTTGTGTTCTCTTAGGGTCTGTATAATATCAGCCCAGGATCTTCTAGCTTTCATAGTCTCTGGGGAGAAGTCTGGTATAATTCTGATAGGTCTGCTTTTATATGTTACTTGACCTTTTCCCCTTATCACTTTTAATATTCTTTTTTTGTTTTGTGCATTTGGTGTTTTGACTTTTATGTGGTAAGAGGAATTTCTTTTCTAGTCCAAGCTATTTGGAGTTCTGTAGGCTTTTGTATGTTTGTGGGTACCTCTTTTTTTTTAGGTTTAGGAAATTTTCTTCTATAATTTTGTTGAAGATATTTACTTGCCCTTTTGTTTGGAAGTTTTCACTCTTTTCTAAACCAATTTTCCTTAGGTTTGGTCTTCTCATTGTGTCCTATATTTCCTGGATGTTCTGGGTTAGGAGCTTTTTGCATTTTACATTTTCTTTGACTGTTGTGTCAATGTTGTCTATGGTATCTTCTGCACCTGAGGTTCTCTCTTCTATCTCTTATGTTTTGTTGGTGATGCTTGCATATATGGCTCCTGACTTCTTTCCTAGGTTTTCTATCTCCGGAGTTGTCTCTCTTTGTGATTTCTTAATTGTTTCTACTTCTATTTTTAGATCCTGCATGGTTTTGTTCAATTCCTTCACCTGTTAGGTTGTGCTTTCCTGTAATTCTTTAAGGAATTTTTGTGTTTTCTCTTTAAGTGCTTGTACCTGTTTACCTCTGTTCTCCTGTATTTCTTTAAGGGAGTTATTTATGTCCTTCTTAAATTCTTCTATATCCATCATGAGATATGATTTTAAATCCAAATCTTGCTTTTTCTGTGTGTGTTGCCTTAACCAGGACTTGCTTTGATGGTAGTACTAGGTTCTGATGATGCCAAGTAGTCTTGGTTCCTGTTGGTAAGATTCTTGCATTTGTCTTTTGCCATGTGTTAATCTCTGGTATTAGATGTTCTTGCTGTGTCTGGCTGGAGATTTTTCTACCTGTGTGTCTGAAAGTCTGTGTCAGCTTCTGGGAGATCAGCTTTTCCCTGGTAGGACCCATGCATCCCTCCTGGGTGCAGATTGATGAATGAAGAACTCTGTCCCAGTTGCTCTGCAGCTCCTGTTGTCTGTGCATTCCAGCTGGTCCTGCCTTAGAAAGTCACTGGAGAGAAAATGGCTATCTTGCTTGAGTCCTGGGCTCAGAGCACTCCCTGGAGACAAGTTCTCTGCTTTCAGGGAAAGGTTTACAGAGGACTATGGATCAGCTGTCCCTCCTAGTTGTAGACTGAAGTAGAAAGGCTCCTGTACCAGCTGCCCTGCCTCTTCTGCTGCCTATGCCTCCCGGCTGGTTGAAGTCATTGTTTTAATACATGGGTAGTATTCCATTGTTTAAATGTACCACATTTTCTGAATCCATTCCTCTGTTGAAAGACATATAGATTATTTCCAGCTTCCGGCTATTATAAATATGTCTGCTATAAACATAGTGAAGCATGTGTCCTTATTACATGTTAGAATATCTTCTGAGTATATGCCCAGGAGTGGTATACCTGGGTCCTCAGGTTGTACTATGTCCAATATTTTGAGGAACCACCAGATTTTTTTCCAGAGTGGTTGTATCAGCTTGCAATCCCACCAGCATTGGAGGAATGTTTCTCTTTCTCCACATCCTTGTCAGCCTCTGTTGTCTCCTGAGTTTTTGATCTTAGCCATGACTGACTGGTGTGAGGTGGAACCTCAGGGTTATTTCGATTTGCATTTCCCTGATGACTAAGGATGTTGAACATTTCTTTAGGTGCGTCTTGGTCATTTACATTTCCTCAAGTTGAGCACTCTCTGTTTACCTCTCTTCCTCATTGTTAATAGGGTTTTTTGGTCCTCTGGAGTCTAACTTCTTTAGTTATTTGTATATATTTGATATTAGCCCTCTATCAAATGTAGGATTGGTAAAGATCTTTTCCCAATCTGTGTCACACAGAACTCATCTACTTCAGTGGTGTCTGGATAGGCCTAAAAACCTGATCTTAGATCTGAGGTGTACGCTCCAGCCAGTCTCCTGAGGTAGTCCAGTCGCTGACATCTCCTAGCTCAGCTGTGTTCTAGATTGGTCCCTGCTAAAGTCTATGGAGAGATCTGCATGCTTTCTTTACTCAGGCATAAAAGTGCCCTAAGAAAATTTTCATTATTAGCTAATACTGAGATTAAACATTATTTCCTGGCCTCCAAGGTGTTTTGATAATCCTAATTGATGTCCTAGCTGTAATTAGCTTGGAATTTTTTACTAAGAAGCTGTCTTACCAGACAGGGTGTCTCAAGAGTTAGAGATAACAGTTAGGCACTTATTATCAAAGCAGTCTCACACAAGGCAGAATTGTTTTACATGCCAGAGAGAAGTTAGAAGTTGTAGGGCTTCCATCACTAATTATCTATGTTACAGCCAAGGAATGCTAGTATACAACCTTCAGCTACTTGCCTCAGACAGACCCAGAGGGGGGCTGCCAAATTAGCCCAAGAAGAAGGACACCACTGCTCCTCTGCCTTGCACCTGGCTGCTTGTTCTCACTGACCTGGATGTAGCCATGTCCTGCCTACGTGACTTCTGCCATTTGCCCTGTTTTCTGTATACTATATAAGCCTGATTTCTTCTTTGTACAAATTGCATTCAGTTACAACACTCCCTTGTGTTGTGTCTGTTTGTCATTTGCCGAATTCTTTGCCCAGTAGGCCAGAACTTTTATGATCCCGCAGAACAAGGGGTCCCCGAAGCAACCCAGTCTGTGGCAAATCTGTAGGTTGTGGTTTTGTTCTATTGACAGTGTTCTTTGCCTTACAGAAGCTTTGCTATTTTATGTGGTCCTATTTGTTGATTCTTGATCTTAGAGCATAAGCCATCGATTGGTATTCTGTCCAGGAACTTTTCCCCTGTGTCCATATGTTAGAGATTTTTTCCCACTTTTTCTTCTATTAGATTCAGTGTATCTGACTTACGTTGAGGTCCTTGATCCACTTGGAGTTGTGCTTTGTACAGGGAGATAAGAGTGGATGAATTTGCATTCTTCTACATGCTGACACCAGTTGAACCAGCACCATTTGTTGAAAATGCTGTCTTTTCCCCACTGGATGGTTTTAGCTCCTTTGTCAAAGGTCAAGTGACCATAAGTACAAGGTTTCATTTCTGGGTCTTCAACTCTATTCCACTAATCTATCTGCCTGTCAATGTACCAATACCGTGTAGTTTTTATCACAGTTGCTCTGTAGTACAGCTTGAGGTCAGGGATGGTGATTCCCCCAGAAGTTCTTTTATTGTTGAGAATATTTTTCTCTATCCTGGGTTTTTTTGTTATTCCAAATGAACTTGAGAATTGCTCATTCTAACACGATGAAGAATTGAATTGGATTTTTGATGGGGATTGCATTGAATCTGTAGAATATTTTGGCAAGATGGTATTTTAGCTATATTAATCCTGCCAATCCACAAGCATGGAAGATCTTTCCATCTTCTGAAGTCTTCTTCAATTTCTTTCTTCAGATATTTGAAGTTCTTGTCATACAGATCTTTCATTTGTTTGGTTAGAGTCACACCAAGATATTTTATTTCGTTTGTGACTACTGCAAAGGGTGTTGTTTCCTTAATTTCCTGCCCTGCCGCTTCTGTGGCCTGTGCCTCCAAGATGGATGAAGTCATTGTTTTTAATACATGAGTAGTGTTCCATTGTTTACATGTACCATATTTTCTGTATCCATTCCTTTGTTGAAATACATCTAGATTGTTTCCAGCTTATGACTATTATAAATATGGCTGCTATAAACATAATTTTCATCTCAGTCTGTTTATTCTTTTAGTATAGGAAGGCTACTGATTAATTTGAGTTAATTTTATATCTGGCCACTTTACTGAAGTTGTTTATCAGGTTTAGGTGTTCTCTGGTGGAATTTTTGGGGTCATTTAAGTATACTATTACATCATCTGAAAATAATGAAATTTTAATTTCTTCCTTTGCAATTTGTCACCCTTTGACCTCTTTTTGTTGTCGAATTGCTCTAGCTAGAACTTCAAGTACTAGATTCAATACACAGGGAGAGAGAGAGGGCACCCTTGTCTAGTCCCTGATTTTAGTGAGATTGTTTCTCTCCATTTAATTTGAGGTTGGGTACTGGTTTGTTCTATATTGCTTTTACTAGGACCTTGAATTCCTGATCTTCCAAGACTTTTAACATGGAGGAATATTGAATTCTGTCAAATACTTTTTAAAAAAATCTAATGATATGAGCATTTTTTTCTGAGTTTGTTTATATAATGGATTACATTGAACCATCCCAGCTTCCCTGGGATGAAGCCTATTTGATTGTTTTGAATGATTGCTTTGATGTGTTCTTGGATTCTGTTTGTGAGAATTTTATTGAGTATTTTTGCATCAATATTCATAAGGTAAATTCATCTGAAGTTCTCTTTCTTTGTCGGGTCTTTGTGTGGTTTTGGTATCATAATTGTAGCTTCATACAATGAATTGAGTAGTGTTCCTTCTGTTTCTATGTTGTGGAATAGTTTGAAGAGTACTAGTATTAGGTCTTATTTAAAGGTCTGATAGAATTCTGCACTAAACCCATCTTGTCTTGGGCTTTTTTTTTTTTTTTTTTGTTGGAAGACTTTTAATGACTGCTTCTATTTCTTAAGGTGTTATGGGACTGTTTAGATGGTTTATGTGATCTGATTTAACTTTGATACTTGGTATCTGTCTAGAAAATTTTCCATTTCATTCAGACATTCCAGTTTTGTTAAGTATAAGCTTTTGTAATAGGATCTGATGATATTTTGAAATTCCTCAGTTTCTGTTGTTATATCTCCCTTTTTGTTTCTGATTTTGTTAATGTGGATACTGTCTCTGTGTCCTCTGGTTAGTTTGCCTAAGGGTTTATCGATCTTTTTTGATTTTTTCAAAGAACCAGTTCCTGGTTTTGTTGATTCTTTGTATAGTTCTTTTTGTTTCTTCGTGGTTGATTTCAGCCCTGAGTTTAACTATTTCCTGCCATCTAATCCTCTTGTGTGTTTGCTTCTTTTTGTTTTAGAGCTTTGAGTTCTGCTGTCAAGCTGCTAGTGTATGCTCTCTCCAGTTTCTTTTTGGAGGCACTTGGAGCTGTGAGTTTTCCTCTTAGCGCTGTTTTCATTGTGTCCCATAAATTTTGGTATGTTGTTCCTTCATTTTCATTAAATTCTAAAAAGTCTTTTATTTCTTCCTTGACCTAGTTATCATTGTTCAGCTTCCATGAGTACATGGGCTTCCTACTGTTTTTGTTACTATTGAAAACCAACCTTAGTCCATGGTGATCTGATAGGATGCATGGGATTATTTCACTCTTCTTATATCTGTTGAGGTCTGTTTTGTGACTGGTTATATGGTCAATTTTGGGGAAGGTACCATGAGGTGCTGAGAAGAAGGTATATTCCTTTGTTTTAGGATGAAATATTCTATAGATATTTGATAAATCCATTTGGTCCATAACTTCTATAAGGTTCACTGTGTCTATGTTTAGTTTGTGTTTGCATGATCTGTCCATTGATGAAAGTGGGGTGTTGAAGTCTACCACTATTATTGTGTGAGGTACAATGTGTGCTTTAATAAAATGTCTTTTATGAATGTGAGTGCCCTTTCATTTGGAGCATAAATGTTCAGACCTGAGAGTTCTTAATGGTAGATTTTTCCCTTGATGAGTATGAAGTGTCTTTTTTAACCTTTTTGATAACATCTCTTTGAAATTTGATTTTATCTGATATTAGAATGGCTACTCCAGCTCATTTCTTGGGTCCTCTGCTTGGAAAAATTATTTTCCAGGTCTTTACTCTGAGGTAGTGTCTGTCTTTGACAATGAAGTTTGTTTCCTGTATGCATCAAAATGCTGGGTCCTGTTTCCATATCCAGTCTGTTAGTCTATGTCTCTTTATTCAGGAATTGAGTCTACTCAATTAAAGGATAGCATTTATTGTCTCCTGTTAATTTTTATCTTATTTTTATGATTGTGTGACTATCTTCTTTTCAGTTTGTTTAAAAGAAAAAAAAAAGATTACGTTCTTGTTTTTTTCTAGGGTGTAGTTTCCCTTCTTGTATTTGAGTTTTCTGTCTATTATCCTTTGTAGGGCTGAACTTGTGGAAAGATAATTGTGTAAATTTGGTTTGGTCATGGAATTTCTTGGTTTCTCCATCTGTGGTAATTGAGAGTTTTGCTGGATATAGTAGTCTGGGCTAGCATTTGTGTTCTCTTAGGGTCTGTATGACATCTGCCCAGGATCTTCTAGCTTTCATAGTCACTGAAGAAAAGTCTGGTGTAATTCTAATAGGTCTGCCTTTGTATGTTACTTGACCTTTTTCCCTTACTACTTTTGATACTCTTTCTTTCTTTTGTGCATTTGGTGTTTTGATTTTTATGTGACAGGAGGAATTTCTTTTACAATCCAGTCTATTTGGAGTTCTGTAGACTTCTTGTATGTTCATGGGCATCTCTTTCTTTAGGTTAGGGAAGTTTTGTTCTAATTTGTTGAAGATATTTACTGGTCCTTTGAGTTAGGATCTTTACTCTCTTCTAAACCTATTATCCTTAGGTTTCATCTTCTCATTGTGTCCTGGATTTCCTGGATGTTTTGGGTTAGGAACTTTTTGCATTTTCTTTGATTGCTCTATCAATTTTTTTTCAGGAATGTAAGCTCTTGGAGGTTTATTTCATTAAAAACCAAACCAAAACAGACTTATCTCCAACAGGAGTATACCCTCACAGCAGCAGCAATCACAAGGCACGTATGAAATAGAAACATTAAAATGTCACAGATCACTTAAAAAGGTGCCAATCCACAGTTAACATGAATACATATCAAAAAACGACATTTAAATGCCCTGATTCCTCTGCCTGTTCAACAAGAGAGGGAATAATGGTCTTCCATGTACATGATCCGTGGCACATGTCACAAGCCTATACACCACTCAACACACTTGCTAAGTATGGCAGCACCCAGTGTACAGCTCAGAAATCACTTTTAGAGAATTCCTATTTTTCAGAGGCATCTGGAATTTATATAATGAAAGAAGAAAGTTTGCATTTTTTCTCAGCTTAGAAAAAGCCCACAGTTCTATGTTCCTGGACAAACCACCATGAAAAAGGACATTGGACATACTAAAAAGTACTAAGGGCATGATTTTTATTTGGGGATCAGAATAATAACCCTCTTCCCAAAACTGACTAGAGAATATATAAAAAATATAAAGTCAATTACACAAAAATAAAATAGTTTGATTCAGATTATTGCTTAGGAAGTGGTATGAATATTTGTTAGTGAAGCTCAGATTAGACTGTCGTATCAGTTACTGGAGCACACAGAGTCCTAGAATCAACATGTTCTATGACATTTATAACACACAGAGAGAGCTCTACCTGAAGGACCTGGGAAGACACAATGACTGTGGTCCACAGAGAGTTCCTCTTAGCTGCAAAGTCCTTTTCTATGGAATACGGAGGAGTGCTTATTGAATCATTTCCAAAGACGGGAGAGGGAAAACTGAAGTTCCAGTTTTAAACAAAAGCGAAGATAAATGACAGAGAATGAAGCATCCTGACAGAGCACACGGCACCGCACAGACACCAGTGATATGCTGTCATCTGTCATCCTCTACACGTCAGCTCCTGCTGGATCCAACCATCTATTCTGGCTGTGTAGTCAAGCATAGACATAACCTGGCCAGCTGGAGATCTCTGAGTAGTTCTGTCTGCAGGTGACATGGCAGGAAGCACTGGACAGTAGCCTACAACAGCACAGCCTGGGCGGCCTCCCTGATGGTGGATGCAGCCCTCTGCAGCTCTTCCTCTGTCTGCTCCATGGTGACCACAACTCTGATGCTTGGAGGAGGAAGGCACTTCTCTTCCTTGTCCAAGTATCGTGCCTGAGTCAATGCGATGCCCTTATTCATGGATTGACCTACGATTTCCTGAAGCAGCTTCACATCATTCTCCCGAGAGCCCATGCTCTCTTCCAGCTGGAGGTGAAGCGTTGGGGAAAGGGACTCCCCCACCACTTCTAAACCAGGAACACCTTGTAGAGATTTATGGATGTTCTGGCATTTTTTTTCCTTAAAACTGCAAAAATACCTGGATTCTCTTCCATGATGTTGAGGGCCTTAATGGCAGCAGCGGCTAGCAGGGGAGGTAACGAAGCTGAAAAGCAGTATCCTTGGCCAGAGAGCCTCTGATGGTCCACCACGAAGAGCGGCCACAGCAGAAGCTCCCGATCGAAGCAAGCGCATTCTCCATGTTAGCACTGAGAAGGTCGATGTCATCAATATTGATCCCATAGTGCTCAGTGACTCCTCGCCTGTGCTCCCCAAGGACTCCAAATGACAGGCTTTCCTCCAGGGAAGATTCTTATGATATTTTAATTTAACCAGCTCTGGAAGGGGGCAGATGGTGCCAGTGTTCATGTACAGCCCTTCCACCACGATGAACCACCGAGTCACACAGGCCTTGAGAGGATTCTTTTGATCTTCAATCTCTTGTTCTTTTAGCAGTCGCTCCAGGTCAGCCACATTATTATGCTTAAATAACTTAATGTCACTGTGAGATGCCTGTAATCCTTTCTGGATAGCAAAGCAGGCTGCATGGTTCACAAAAACAATGTCCCCTCTCTTAGAGTAAGCAGGAATCGCACTGGCTATGGAGGAGAAGCCGTACGAGTAAATGATGGCTTCTTCGGTCTTCATAAATTTTGCCAGGCGCTCTTCCAAATCCAGATGGACATCAAATGTGCCATAGAATCCTCGAGGACCACAGGTGCCCACGCTGTACTTCTTTAAAGACGAAAAAGCTGCGGCCTTAACCCGAGAGTTGGCCAGCAACCCAAGGAAATTAAACGAGGCAAAGTTGACACATTCTTTTCCATTCACCACGATGTCGTGGGCTGGAGGGCCGGAGACAATGCTGTAGTTGAGAGCAGGATGGTTCTTGGAGACTGGAGGGATGAGGGGCTCTGTCTGCCACTCTTCAATCAGTTCTTCCTTCTCCTTGGCTGTAAGATCAGAACGTTCCTGCAACTTGTAAGTTTTAGAGAATATGAGTCTGATTATCCAAAGTATTAGGATTCCTTCCAGAATAAGATAGTATGCTGGAGCCTTGTACAGTGCCTGCACCATCTCTACCAGCACCCACTGCTCCGCCACCGTTGCCATGGTCAGCCACCTTCTATCAATGTTTTTTATGGTATCTTCTACACCTGAGATTCTCTCTTCTGTCTCTTGTATTCTGTTGGTGATGCTTGAATCTATGACTCGTGATCTCTTTCCTAGGTTTCTTATCTCCAGGGTTGTCTACATTTGTTATTTTTTTATTGTTTCTATTTCCATTTTTAGATGCTGGATGATTTTGTTCAATTCCTTTACCTGTTTGGTTGTGTTCCTCTGTATTCCTTTAACGGGATTATTTATGTCCTTCTTAAAGCCCTCTATTGTCATCATGAGATATGATTTTAAGTCAGAGTCTTGCTTTTCTGGTATGCTGAACTATCTGGAGTTTGCAGTTGTGGGAGAACTGGGTTCTGATGATGTCAAGTAGCCTTGATTTCTGTTGCCTATGTTCTTGCCCTTGTCTCTTGCCATCTGGTTATCTCAGTTTTTAGCTGGTTTTGCTGTCTCTGACTATGGCTTCTCCTTCCTGCAAGCCTTTCTGTCAATATCCAGAGATATCAGTTCTCTCTGGGAGGAATTTGGATATGGAGAGCTGTGGTGCAGGATCACTTCCAGAGTGCAGACAGGAACCAGAAGAATCATGTCATGTCCTGTTCCTTGGTTCCTGTGTCCTGAAGGCTATTCTTGGGCCAAGAATTTGAACAGAAGTGGTGCTCTTGCCTGTGCTCACAGGTGCATCAGCACTCCTAGGAGATCAGCTCTTTCCTGGTGGTATTTGGGTCTGGAGAACTGTGGCACAGGATCAGCTTCAGGCACAGAAAGAAACTGGAAGGATCTGGTCCCAGGATGATCTGTTTCTGTGTCCTGAAGATTCCAGGCAGATTCCTCTGAGCAGAACTGGTGGTCTTACTTTTGCTCACAGCTGTGTCTGTACTCCTGGGAGACAAGCTCTCACCTGAGTGTTGAGCACTTTGGCACAGGATCTGCTCTGGGGTCTGTGGCCATGTGTGTATGTTTTTATAGTATGTATATAAGCCTTTGCATGTGTGTGAGTTCCCATATGTGTGTGCAGGGGCATATCCATGTATTTGTGTGTGTGTGTGTGTGTGTGTGTGTGTGTGTGT
>JADRCD010158358.1:0-30629 GCA_019843815.1 Montemys delectorum
CAAAAAAAAAAAAATCTCAAAATCTCAAAATCTTACCTGTTTTTGTCAAATGATGTCCTAGCTAGACGCGACTGCAAGATAGCTGTTATCTACAAGGAAACCATTTAAAAATATGGATGAGAATATAAACAAGATAAACAGAAGTTAACTCGTAATCAAACACAGCAACTGCTCAGGATACTCACCATGGCCATTTGGTCACCAAGTTTATCAAGGCAGGACGCTCTGTGCAGCTACAATGTTACAAAAACACACCAATTAGTTTTCCTTGAAGATAATTACAAGCATTTTTTTTAGAAGCATTGGAAAAATACCGATTATTCGGTCACTTAGTAACTGAAGATTCTGATATGTCCAGCTTTCCTTACTTAAGTTTTCAAACTCAACAAATTCAAGTAAAATCTGCAGCGTGTGTAGAACGTGACAATTATTTGTGTATATGAAATACGAGGTTTCTTGAGCATGCATTTAATCCCAGTACAAGGGAGGAGGGAGGCCAGCAGCAGCCGTGTGAGCTCTCCTGCCTCAAAAAACCAAAAGTGAAACCTAAATCAAGGGCTTCCAGCTCGGTCTGGGCTATCTGCTGTGTGTTCTGCACATGTTAGTGTGAAAGGCTGGCTTACCTGTAGCAATGTCTCCACCACATCTTCCACCTTCCCAGGAACTTCTAGTTCGAAGACATACTCCATTTTTCCCTGACGAGGACAGAAACGGCAGCGTGTAAGCCTGATGCTTTCAGAAAGTCTGCATAGCAACTGCCAATCTCTGCATTTCTTGTGGCCCAATCACATAAAGTCAGTCATAAAAATGCAAACGCATTGTTTGTGTATGTCTGTGAAGGAGTATCTGAGTGGAATTCACATCCAGATCACTAGACTGAGTCAAACAGATTGACCTCTTTCACATATGTGAGTCTTGCCTGTCAAGGTCCAAGGAGAACAAAAGACCAAAAACCTCCCTGTTTGTGACTGTCTCCATGCTGGGACACCAGCTTCCCTTCCTTCAGACACATTGATCTTACACTGTCGCCTCTCCAGAGGCTGGATGTCTACCTCATCTTACGTGCCAATTCCTTGTAATAAATTCCTTATATCACTCTCTGTCTCAATTTCCCTCATGCACTACATATACATGGACATGTACGAGCACACATGTGCACAAATGTACAACACATGTACACATATGCACACGTGCTCATAAATACATAACTGCAATGTCCTGATAATATATGTTCTGACAGACTCCTCCCATGAACTAACAGTTGTGTGGCTAGCAGTTGAAATACAGCTATGTACGTTGGATGGTCTCCATAGTGCTACCTGGTGAAGGGTACCCAGGAATGCTTTCACCTTGAAAGGAGGCTAGTCTGTTGCCCATAGGGGTTTTTGTCAAAGGACAGAGGCAGTGTCACAACAAGAGAACAGTCACAACGTGAGGCACACTTAGCAGGTAAGAAGGGACAGTCACACATAGTGGATATGAGCTGCATATACACATTCTCTTGTCTATAAAACTGCATAAGCAGTGTGTGTTTCATACACTGCTGGATAAGATACCACAGGCTGACCTGCAACTAGAGCTGACTCAGCATGTGAGCCTAGGTTTGCACAGAGAATGTGGCTTCTCTTAATCGCAGAAGTGTCTTCATAAGGAGCTAGCTGCATATGCCCCCTAGCCCTGTAAAATCTCCTTTAGTAGGACTAATAGCATCACAGTATGCTGCAGTGCAAAGGATAAAAACAGGAGAGCTCAAGAAGTACTATGCTTCCTTGATAAATCCTTATAACGTCTACAAAGTGAAGACTTCCAAGTAAAAGACTGAGTAATCAAATACAAAGTACATGGTAAACCGTAAATATTTCTTGGATTCTCTTAAAAATTAACTTCTAGTGATGTTAGGCAAAAAATTTTCAGCAATACATAGAAAATATGCTTACAAATTTATACACTGAAGCTTCAGCTTCTTTCTTCTTAAAAAAAGATGTATTCATTTCTTTATTTTTTTCGAGACAGGGTTTCTCTGTGTAGTCTTGGGTGCCCTGGAGCTCACTTTGTAGACCAGGCTGGCCTTGAACTCAGAAACCCGCCGGCCTCTGCCTCCCAAGTGCTGGGGTTAAAGGCGTGTGCCACCACTGCCCTGCGATGTATTTACTTTTATTGTGTGCATATGGACACTTTGCATTTATGTCTATGTATCATGTGTGTGCAATGCCTTTAGAGGCCAGTAGAGGGCATGAGATCCACAGGAACTGGAGTCACAAATGGTTTTTCGTTGCCAGGTAGGTAACAAACCCTGGTCCTCTCAAAGAGCAGCCCATGCTTAACCCCTAAGCCATCTCTCCATTTCTTCCCCTTCTATCTCTAAGCTTTTGCTATTAAGACTAAAGTCTGTGGATTACAGGGGTACTTTTGCAATAAGTGTTAATAAACTTTGAAGTACTCAGTATTACCATATATGTTTAAACATGTTAACAGAATCATAAAAATCCTATTGATCAAAATCACTGCATAAATTTCAATAATACGTGAGAAACTTTACTTACCCGTTCTATCTTATACGGTGCCACAATATTGTGCTCTTTAATAAAATATACCTGAGAAAGATAAGTCAACATTGAAATAATAACCAAAAGTTTTCACTAAAAGAATTCCTATAAAGATACTATGAATTCGATGTTTAAATTGTTGTTACACAATCTCTATTTGCAAAGGTACCCATGTTTATATTAGTATGGTTTTAAAGTACTTGCATTGAAATAAAAATGTTATATTAAAAAATGAATCATCAATAAGTGGATTCAAGATGTCTTGTAAATATTATTTGTGTCAAGTAGCCAATCACATAAGGCTGGGAGTTGTCAGTCCTGGAGACAGTTTCTTAACAATGAGAAAAGCAAAGGCATGGAGGTGTGATGCTGCAGCATTTTCTCTGTCCAATCTCATTAGGGCAGTGACAGGCCTGTGATTGGACAGGAATAAGAGGTGGAGCTAGAGTTGGAGGAGGAGAAAGGTCAGGAGCAGGTGGAGAGAGAAGGTCATCATGGAGTCAGAGGATGATGAAGAGTCAGATCTCGAGTGGCTATACAACCAAGCAAAGGTTTTTACAAAATAGATTAACTGGGTTAGAATATTGTCTTTATTATTTGGTTCTGAAATTATTGTACTGGCATCTTGTACATTGTGATCTTATTATTATATAAATCTGACTGGATATTAAGGCCTTAAGAGTCATGCTTTACTTACAGGGTCTTAGGCGCTATCTGGGTGGATGATTGTGGGGTGTGTAAAGAGCTGCATGTGAGTGAGATGTTACAAACAGCTGGGAGAGAATCACAAGAGCCCACTGGGACATGGTGATGCCCGGACGACACCGGCTCAAGAATGTGGCCTGGCGGGAAATGGAGTCTGTGGGGTGACTTTATTTTTTTAAATATTTCTGCAACAGTATGATACACTCAAAGACATCAAGAGATGTGTCCTCCCTCAAGGAGAATTGGCTCATGACGTCTGCATGAGGCCACCACGCCACCTGCATCTTAAAACAGTATAGAATCCACACCGCCATCTCCAGAGTGCATCAACTGCCTGGACTGTTATTTCCTGCCTTTTCCCTCACAATGCAACACCTCCCCTTTCCGCTGCCCCTGCACTTCAAGGGCAGTTGCTCTAGCAGGGTTCAGAATGCAGATGCTGCTCTGAGGAGAACTACAGTGGCACCCTCTTCCTTTTCACACTCTAAGGCGCAGGTAGCCACATGTTGGCCTCGCACCGTCCTCTGGCCATTTGCCTGGCCTTTGTGTAGCAAGACTCTTTCCCAGAGCTCTTTGTGACTTCTTTGGGCCCTTAGCCACCTTTCATCCCACTAAGCTCCTGAAGCCGCTCCTCTGAGACCTCCCGGTTACCAGACTTCATGGTCACTTCTCAAGCCTCTTGGGCTGCCCTGGGAAATTCTACCCTGCGCCTCTCCATATATCTTTGCAGCATCCGCCTCATGAAACTTAGACAAAAACACCCTGGCATCTGCTCCAAGTCTCCTCTGGGATGTCTAGAATCCCCAGTGAGCTTTTCCTCCCTATCCACTCCCAACCCTGGCCTTTTATTTCAGCAAAGGGTAGCACTATCCAGCTGGTTGGAAGTCTTTCTGGGTGGTCCTCTTGTGTGCGCTGTACCTAAGTTATCAGCACACCGCCAGGCTTTTCTACAGAATAGATCCAGACAGACTAGCTCTCACCGTCCTGAGGCCCACAAAGCACCAGGGTTTCAGAATGCCCGCTGGTTCTCCTGGTCCTCTCTGGACCCTCACCAGAAAGATTGCAAATACATGCACATCAGGTCAGAGGTCACCACAGCAGTGTCCCTGCTCCTACCTTGGCCTCCCTGTAGTACTTGCTCTGCTCTGAATCTTCAGACTTTAACCAACTCCTATGTTTCATGACAAGTGCCGGCTCACCTTTGCGGGCACTGGTCAAGTGGCTTTCCCAGTGACCCTTTCCTAGCCACTCGTAAAATAGCACGCAGTGCTCCCTAATCTGCCCCACTTCTGCCCTGCTTTCACTTCCTTCATAGCATTCATCACTACTTGGAACTAGAAAAAGTACCCTTTCCTTCCAAGCTATGGAAGACCTGCAGTGAGCTCGAGATGTAATAACAAATACAGATTGTGCACACAGAGGTAGGGTTAACAGCAGCGCTCTCTCCACAAAGCACCAGATGGCAGGACCTGTGTGCACCCGGGGCATTAAATATGAAGTTGAATATGGTTCATGAATCTTTTTTTTTTTAATAGAAATTCCAGAAGGTACTAACAGAAAGTTACTTAACCCAAAATCTAAAAGATTTCATAAGATATATGTTAACACAGGCTTAACAGTGTTCTGGGAATGAAGGGTTAAGTGATTCAGACAGCTGGGGTCGTTCTTTCTACCTACCACCCTACTCCCAAGATGCTCCAGGCACTGTCCTGTGCCAATCTCTAGACCAAGTGCTCAAGTGCAGTCATGTTCCCCAAAGACTCCCTGCACTCATCTGATCACAGAATGACGTTTCTCTGGACACTTCGGAAGTGCACAGAACGCAACCCAGATAACACATCCTTAGACAAAGTTTGTGAGGTTGCAAGTCAAAGGAACAAAGAAAGACCACTGCCCTTTCCTTACTTAGTTTTTTCAGTCTACAAACTAATTAATGATAGGCCAACAGAAAACTACATTTTAATTTGTCATGTGATCCCAATACTGATTCAAGTACAACCGTGGGTGCATAAGTGAATACGGCATGCATCTGGAATGAGGCTGCCCTTCCCGAGGCATGCTGGGATGTCAGGCATAAGCCTGAGGTCACTTAAGTGGCTTTGCACCTTTACACTGGGAGGCCACAGAAGGAACTGTGGCGCTTTCGTTCCAACCCTCCTACGCTGAGCTGCCGACGACAAGCTGCAATTCTTATACTTAGTAAAAATAGAGGATCCTGGGGGAAAATCTTATTTTTAAAAAAGTTTCTTTCTTAATGATTAAATTCTCAAGGCATTTAAACATCTATTGCAAGTGTTTTCAGCTGAGATTTATATAAGTGAATAATTTTGTCAAAAATATTATACACATTCATAAACAAAAATCTTCACACAAGTTTGGAAAAATACGTACTAACATTTTAGTACATATTTTTACTAAGTGTTTCTTACCTGACTGAAAATGAGTGAAATACCCCATGACTTTGCCCTGAAATGAAGATAAAAATAATCAGACATATAATATTTTTTTTTTGTTGAAATAAGATTAAAAGTGAAAAATGACCTACTTAGCAAAGTGTTTATTGGCTCCATTTTCTCCATGTTTTCCTATTTTTAAACAGTCTCTCAAAGGAATCTGGATAAAATTCAGAGAGATTATTATAAAAATAAGTAAAAATGAAAGTACACACATATACACAATTAGGAATGTTTCTGCTTACATTTAAAACACTTTTACCTTTAGAATGGGCTGAGATATTGCATCTGGTTCAAAAATAACTGATTTTGAACATATCTTTAAGGAGCCTCTGATTTTCCTGGAGTCAGAGGAGAAGAGACAGATTATCTTATGAACACTAGGACAATCTCAAAGGTTACTTATTTTAACTAGAACATGGATTGCTACGGTGTCAGCTAATGAAAGTTTTGCAATGAGAGAAAGTGTGTAGGTAGCAGGTGATGACAAGCCACCATGCCCCTTTATCTCCACTTTCAGGAGGCTGGAGAAATCCACACAGGCTGAAGTTATGACTTCACTTGTTAAGTACAACCCCGTGAATTATTGTTAATTATTAACATTATCATTACTGTTATTTTGAATCTTCACAACTGCTCTCCACAGAAATGAAGGCTCAGAAGCAATGTGACACATGCTAATCTTGTGATGACTTCATTCTCTGAACCTGGAGGAACTACACAGAAGACAGCACTAAACAAGTACACTTAACTGACTAAAAGCATTTTTTTTTTGTCACAGACAAATTGTTCGAATTTTATATACAAGATAGCATAAACAACGATTCTGAGGTATCCAGAAAAAATCGACTCCATAGTAACAAGCAATGTAAAAGACTTTGCGGATGTGCTATCACACAGTCAGGAGTGGGGCTGACCACTTCCTTAGTCTCCCAGGACATTCATATGGCTTTACTATGTTTTAAGGAAAAAATATGCAAGTGTCTTAGAGGCTGTTGTTAATTTGGGCCAATACGCATTGCCTTTACTTTCTCTTATCAATTGATTCTTATCTGTGATTAAATCAAGACAACAGTTTACTGTAAAGTCAGACACAGGTGAGGATATATTGAATGTATCTATAAAAATTATCTGAAGATAATTTCCAAAAGTACATTTATATACAAGTGCAATGTTTATGGCCTCACATTCTTCTTCTCCCGTTTTTCACATGTATGTGCATGTGTGTGCTCATGTTTGCATGTATGTAGACAAATGTGTGAGGAACATCCACATCCATGTGTACACACGCACGCGGAGGGCCTTGGGTGATATTGGAATCATCCCTCATTGCTCTTAGACCTTACTCTTTGAGACAGGATCTCCCAACAGCAGCCAGGGCTCAGGGACATGGCTAGTTTCGCTGGGCAGCATGCTCAGGGAAGCCCTCTCTGCTGTCTTCCGAGGCTGGACTGCAGGCAGGCAGCCATTCCCAGCCAGTACGTTACACAGTCTGAGGGTCTGAACTCAGTTCTCGTGGGCGCATGAAGAGCACTTTAACCACTGAGCCATCTTCCCAGCCGTTGCTTCCTTTACCATCATTTCGGTGCCATGTGGATACCTCTCTAGCCGTTGGGTGAATTCTCTCACGCTGTCCACCCAGGGCTCTTGGAACACCCTATTTTAACTGAGGCAACTGCAGATGGCCCTGTATAGCCAAGGTTCTGTCTCCATAACTTCACCCAAATCAGATTTTTTTTTAAATTTTAGGAAGCACAAAACTAAGACTTGCTGTGTGAGAAGTACTGTGCTGAAGAGCTGGGGATGAAGTGCTGTGGAGGCGGCATGGTCAGTGCCTGCATAATCATAGATGTGTTAAGTAAACAGATGCTTGAAGGTTGCATGCAAATACTACACCACTTTATATAAGGGTCCTAAGCATTCAAGGACTTGTGTATTTGTGAGAATCTTAAAGAGAAAAATTTGTGAGTCTTGATCTATCAGCATATAACTTAGAAATCTAAAGTGTTAAAAAAAAAAATACCCCAAAACAAAACAAAAAGCCCACTAAAAAAGATGGTCATTTAGTGTGAGGATGTCCTCCCAACTCCCAGAGCAACGCTCTTGTGGAAGGACATTCTGGAGCTTCCTGTTATCCTCACCACTCAGTACACCACTGAACAGATGAGTGGGGCCACAGCTCAGCTTACAACTTTGCTTCCTCAAAGGGTTTTGAAATTTTACATTCTTCATGTTGTTATGTCCATTTACTTTTAATATGCAAAAGTACCCAACAGTAAAACTTTTTAATAGTATAAAATTTCTAAGTATATGCAAATAGAATAGAAAATACCCACATACTACTCATGTAATTTTAGCATTTGTCAATATGTGGTTATGTTTGCTTCTTGTATGAACCCCTCCTTAGTCCTGATGGTCTACAAATAGACCTGTTACCAGAGACACTACCATGTAAGTCTTTAAAGCAGCCCTCCTCCCCCTCTCTGTTTTGTAACATAATATTTTATTGATTATTTACAAATTCCACATCATGAACTGTTGGCATCCTTTTGTCTTGAACTCTGCTGAGAACTGCTAGAGAATCCAGAAGCCAACACCTCACACCTGCTGTGCCCGGATCTCTGCTGTGCTGAATCAAAGCCACAACCTACTCGCTAATCCTGCTATCCAGAAACAGACCTGCTGTTATCTTTGCTGTTTGAAGTCATTTGTTTATTGTAAACAAATCACCTTCCTGAGAGTCGCCTTGGTGTCTAGAAGCTATATTTACTTTATGCAAAATTGTGCTCCTTGTGTGGGTCCACACTTTGTACCTCTGGTTATTTAAGCCCAGGGTCCCCCAAAGTAAAGTGCGCCCTGATGGACTCTACTTGGTGTCTTTGTTCTTTTTTGTGCCTGCTCTTCTCTATAGGTCCAGTCTAAGCTCCAGCCTGAGGTGACCCACGGACCCCGAATAGTAGCGCTGGCTGGACTTATCAATGAACCCGGAGCACACTCATTTCCCAGTCCTCCTAAGTCTGCCCACCGCCACTACACAGTGACCTCCTCTCCCCCAAAAGGAGGGGAAAACCCAAACAAGTCCAATTTCCGTTGCCCATACACTGGAGCACAGTCAGGCTCGGGTGGCCAGACCCTTAGAGAAAACTGAGTCCTTCCCTGCCAGTACCACTGTCAAAGCCATCAACTGTGGAGAGCTACACTTGAGCATCCTTATCATAATTTTAAGAGTTCTCTTCAATTCTTCAATGGCTTTCTGTCTGGGCTGTTCTCTTATAGAGATCTGCCTTCCTCTACCTGGGATTAAATGTGCAGCACCATTCCTAGCTTACTCTTCACATTTGTTAATCTAAAATAACTTTTCCAAGTCATGATTTTTTGTTGTCCTTTTTGCAGTATGAGGACAGAACACATATTCTCTTGAAAATTCTAGACAAGGGCCATCCCACTGCAGCAGCCCCCCCGCCCTCAGCCCCATAAGTGTTGCTTACTACATCTGGGTGATATTCCTCTGCCATGTCCTTTACAGTATCCATGAGATCAATCAGACCCTGTTCCCTAATCCAACAATACCTCAGGGCAGGAACACACAGTGTCTACAGCAGACACAAGGGACTTGAGGTGAGATTAATCTTGATGAGCCCTTACCTAGTGGTTTCAGCAGCCCTTGAAGATTATGATACACCATAATTATGGCATAGTCTCTATGAAGAACCAGACAGAGGTATCTTTATAGATCATAGAGTCACAGGGTGATCAAACATAGGCCATATGGAAACAAATCGCAATAGCTGCTCCAAAACAACCAATAAAAGCAGATGACCATTCATATTGTGCCTAAAGGCTCTATGTAGTCTGCTGGCCCCCTCATACAGATCCACTGCTTCCTTGGGCATTTAAATGCTATCACTCCATTATAGAATTTTCCAGCTAAGAATAAGTTCATATTAATCAGCAATTTAGTGACACTGAAGTACAATTTGTACAAGGAAAACAAAAATTCAAAGAAAAACAGGCTTTGGTTCACAGCTTTCAAAAACTGAAGCAAAGCAACTAGATCTGTTTTTACAGGAGCAATTAGAAGTTATGGAGAAAGCAGATTTTCCTCCAGTTCACAATGTATTATTTATTACTTCATTTTGAAGAGGGTGACATTTCTCACTGCTCCATGGTTTATGAGCAGTACTTTACTGCAAGCCAGTGACCAAGAGCAGGGTGCACGGTGTGACAAGGGAGATACAGGAGAAGAGTGATGCACTAGACCAGAGGGCCTCCTCAGCAGCTTCATGGGAGCCAGAAGCCCATCCCTAAGTTGTGCCTCCATCACTGCCTAGCTATAAAGAGAGAAGAAGGGCCCCTATGCAGCCAGCCCTGTGTTTAGTGGGAAGAAGTCAGACCTCAGAGTCCTCTAGTGCCCAGAGCTATCTGAGCTCACTCACCTTTCCTCGTGGCTGCCCCGGTGCTGGACATGGAAAGCTGTGTGCTGCTCAAAGTAGTACTCCTCCAAGTTGAGCAGCAGCAAGGAAAACCTAAGCACAGAAGACGAAGACAGCTTTGTGTGGCATCTGGTTTACAGAAAACTTTAAAGGCTTTATACATAAAACGCCTGCTCCCAGATCCCCAGGCCGCACCCCCTCCGTGAAGCCCACGCTCCTCTCTCCCGTGCCCCAGACAGAGTCCTTCTCAAGGTAATTGCACTCTCCTTAAGCAAGTCCCCAACTGTGTCAAATTGTTTGTGAAGACCGGGCTATCCAGCCCAGCTCCACGAAATTTTCATGTCAGTGTCCGCTGACGCCATAAGCCAAGCTTCCCTGCCAAACCCCGACACCATGTCCCTCACTGACTTCAGTTTTTGCGACTCCCAGGAAACAATGAGCTCTACAAGACAGGTGTGAAGATGATTATAACCAACCTGATGTTTTATGTGAGATCGTGAAAGGCAGCCTGTTTTCTGGCAGAGCTAGGTTTAAACCCCGGAGACCCAGCAGATAACTCTGCAAGGAACGGAAGGAAGTTTGCCATGCTCCCAGACACTAGGGTCCTGATACAGGCCTCAGCTACGTAATTCTTTAGCCATCAGGCACATAGGGCAACGCCCCAAGCCCCTGGTAGTCTGTCAGGACTTCACCTCCATAGTTACTTGGCAACAGCCAGGTAGGCCGGCCCACTATAAAAGGGGCTGCTTGCCCCCTCCTCCCTCTCTTACTCTTAGTCTCTCAATCTTGCCCTCTTGCTCCCACCCCACCCCCGCTCCATGTGGCCATGGCCAGACGCTACTTCCCTACTCTCTCCATCTCTCCATTTCACTGCCTCCACTACCCTCTTAGGTCCCCTTCCCGCCATGACAAAAATGCCTTAAGACCATGGACTGCCTCTTCTCATCAGACCCGCTGTGGGGAGCCATGGAGCAGGTCTTCTCAGCCTCTCTGGTTCTCAGCTACAGTCTCCACCAAGCCAAGCCAAAGACTCTCATCCCTGCGAGAATCAGCTGGAGCTCTCCTCCTGCCCTTTTCCCTTTGGCCCCTGGCCAGAGCTAGCCCTCACTCTATGCTCAGCTCTTCCGCTGTATCCAGCGGTGTCTGAAGTGCCCAAGAGCTAGAACCTACTGTTCCTGGCCTGCATGCAGCCCTGGGGACCCCAAGCCAATTCTGGCAGGTTCCCCATAGACCTCAGACTGCGCCTCCCCACCTCCAAAGCGGGGTCCTGTGGCTTGTCACAGCCCTATGCCCGCCTGGCAGCAGCTATGGGTTGCATGCAGTCAAACTTCCCGTGTCTGCCTCCATGAGCTGTCCAAGCCCTGTGGTGGACTAGATGTGGGACTCCATTTTAACCTACAGTTTTAGACACCACACGCTTTTAATAAGCGAAACAAATGGACTGAGTTGAAAAGTTCCTTGAGTTTTAAGAGCTTGAACATTAAAAGGAAGACAGGACATAAATATAAAGTGGGCAGGCAGTTCCTGCTTCAGCCTGATGACCTGCCCACTGACCTCCACTCTTGCACCATGGCGTGTGCACATGCACACACAACTAAAAAAATAAAGTAATAATTTAGTTGAACTGCCACAGAAATAAGTATAAGAGCAAAAAATGAAAATAAGCATGTCGCTGGGTGCAGAATATGGGCAGGGAACACTGACAGCACCTCGAGTCCCCGAGAAAGCTTTCATGCAGGGTCAGACTTCAGATGGATCTAGATGTTCTGCTGTCCTGGTGGGAGATACCTGGATTAAATGTCAACTACACCAAATACTGTTTATTTTACTTCCTCCTGGATCAATTGTGGAACTAAATTGTGAATAAAATATTTTAAAATGACAAAACCCAACGATGTCATCAAACTAGAGAGAGATCAAAGCCAGGGAGAGGTGTGAGCCAATCTCCAGGAGGCAGACAGCAGACGGGAGAATTAGCCGCACACAGAACTCATTGTCGATGTTTCTGGAGATAGGATCACTCATCAGAAGACCAATAGAAGATCAGGACTTGCCCAAATCTGGACCCTGCAGGTGTCGCTGTGCAGGAGTCACTCCTAGATAGGCACCTTCTCACGAGAAAGCACAAGCTTACAAAGTGAAGGACCAGAGACAATGCAGGGTCAGAAGGAAAGGTCAAAGACTATAATCCTTCACAGACAACAGGGACAGAGTGACAACCAAACTAGCTGAATGGTCATGACATTCTAATAATGTCCTGAGTGACAAGTCAAAAAACAACCTGACCCAAAGGACTGACTCACAAGATTAAAATTAATGAGTACAGGAACCAGTTTTACCATGTAAGTTTTATTGATCTCTCCTCCAGTTGAACATTTCTGAACAAGAATTAGTCATAAATTTGATTTAGTCTCCAGTTTATTTAAAAAAAAAAAATTAGTCATAAGCTAAACTTGCCAGAACATGGTCTGAAGTGTTCCTCAGTCCATCTGAATTCAGTAGTCACCAGACTCAGGAGTGTGGGGGCATTCCTCTGATGTGCCAGGTAATGTCCGGAAAGGCACCAGTCAGGAACTTACTCACTATTGACCTGACCGCCCACTCCTGATTCCAGCTGCACCTAATGGGCTGCTGTGTATCGTTCCTTCTGTTCCCTGCAGTCCCAATAGCTTCCACAGAAAGAGGAAAGCAAACTAAGTGTTCTTCAACAAGGCATACGCATGATCTTACCGCTAGGAAGCATAGAGCACCTTCCAAAACAACTGCTCTTCCACACAATAATTGAGATATATGTATATCTACTTTTTAGCACCAAATCTATCATAAATTAATGGTATTTTCTTTTGTTTATCAATACTTATGTTTAACAAGAAATGCAAACCTACAGAGAAGGGCTCTGACTAAATCTTAGCGTGTAGCATTACGGTTTAAGCAGCTCTTTAGTTTGTCTTCACTCAAGTGTTTACTGGTATGCTTTAAAAAAATATATATATACATATATATGTGTATATATATATATTTGGTATGCTTTAAATATATATATACATATATATGTGTGTATATATTTATTTTTTGTTTGTTTGTTTTGTTGTTGTTGTTGTTGGTTGTCTTACCTGTATTTAATCCAATTTCTTGGTTTTTCGAGACAGGCTTTCTCTTTATAGCCCTAGCTATCCTGGAACTCACTCTGTAGACCAGGCTGGCCTCGAACTCAGAAATCCACCTGCCTCTGCCTCCCAAGTGCTGGGATTAAAGGCGTGTACCACCACCACCCGGCTAAATATTTTCTATGTAAAAAATATTTCAATTAACTTTCAACAATAATTTTCAAACAATATTCTATGGAGTAAAAAACCTAATGCTTGAAAAATCTTAAAGTCACTGTGAGGCAGTTTTATAATTTCGCGCTCTCACGCCCTAGTATTACAGGAAACCATGAATTACTTCTTTAGAAGACTTGTGTAGCCCACCTCTATAGAGCATGGTCATTTTCTAGATATAATTTCTCATTTAGCAAGTCATTATATTAAGCATGTTGTTCTATATTCACGTCACCTGAAACTTAAGGCATACTGATATGGTTAACACCTGACCAATTGCTCCACTGGGGACAGAAGGATAGCCCTACATGCTCAGCAACTCAGTCATTCCCAGTCAGGCTCATAGTAGGTCTACAGTGTTTACTAGTCAGGCCTGTGCCTAGGTTATATGCGTAAATCTAGCACAAGCTCAATGGAAAAAGTGCTTTGACACCTGGTTGGCACTGCATAGGACACAGGAAAGCCAGACTGAATACATACCCGTACTGGAAACACCACCCACCCCCAAACAGCAAGGTCTAGAGTGAGGACTGGAGGTGGAAAAGCAAAACTCGTGTGTCACTGCCACTCCCAACTCTCCTGTAACAAAGGCAGGCACACAATGGGAAAGCTCAACAAATTTATTTAATCAAAGTTTTGCATGACAGGGGATCCTTCCCAAGTCCCAGGGGAACCTAACTGCCTTCCTTTTAGGCTTAAGTCCCTGAGACACACACAAAGTAGACAGCTGTGCAGAAAGGTGAAGCACAGCACGGAAGGGTGGTACGTGGAGAGGGAACCCAACAGCAGTTCTGCTCAGAGCCCTCGACCTCCAGAGTGTGCTCAGGACCTCTCCCAGTGAAGGTCTTCAAGAGAGGAACAGAAATTGACCTTTCGCGTTTCTGTGGCAGTTTAACGGAGTCAGGCTTTCAGTTCAATGACACAGTATGCGGAAGTCGAGTTTAGAAGGGCGTAGAGGCAAGAGGTCAGACTTTCCAAAGCCGCCTCAGCTCTTCAGTTCAAAGTGCTCAGCATGCTAAGAGCACGCGCTGCAGTATTCCTTTCAGACCCTCAACAGTCACTTAGATTAGATCCCACCTAACTATATGAACATGTCTCTCCAGCCTCGATCCTCTGCCCAAGTGAAGATGATTGGCATTTACTTCATTTTTTACCTACCAATCAGAACTCCACCAACAAAAATTAGAGCACCAGGGTGGGACTTCACTGGTAATTCAGGGTGGTAAACGGTGACAACTTCTTCCTTCCTCTTCCATGGTCTGTGAACCATCTGTCTATCTAGAACTGCCGGCAGCTAGTGCATGCATGTTCCTAAGCGACTCTCAAAGTTCCTACATCACCAGCCAACTGCAATTCTACTTGGAAGCTCCCTGCATTTTTATGTCAGCAGACACTTGTGCCCTCTGTATCTCAGAAATGAAATACTTTTAGAGGAAGGTCACTGCCATGAAAAGAATACAAAGGAGGAGTCCTTTTCTTTGTCCTAAGTCCACGTCGTCCTGCCGAGTAGCTACATCCATCCTCATTTCAAACACAACTTCGAAAGATTTTGGTTTTGTCTTTTTTTTTTTTTTTTCCACCTACAGCCTTTTCAAAGCCTCCACTCAGGGGAGGCTCTGACTTTCTTAAAGCCAGTTAGAACTTCTAGACTCAGATCTGGAAAACAGCTGGGGAGGGCGACATTATTATACAGCCATTCGGTATAATGTTTGCTTGCCCTCCTTTCTGCAGCTCTTCAGGAAAGGGAACTTGGACTAGAAATTCTGAATTCTATTTTTGGTGATGTACATAGTTCTTGAGTGAAAAGGTTTTCCAGAACTTTCCAGTAATAATGTATGTGTATGTATGTATGTATGTATGTATGTATATATACATATATATGTATATATATGTATATATATATGGTGGGGGGTTGTGGGTTTTTTTTTTTACTTGAAACTTTCAATTCTGCTTTCTTAAAAATCTAGGTTTTGGGTAAGGCTGCAGCCTCGATCCCTTGACTCAAATGGGTTACCTCGGACCACTGCTTTTTCTGAAGATTTTCACTGCTCTTTGCTTCTTCACTAGTTTCTCTTTAATGTTCGGAATTCAGTAAACTTCCCAAGTTCTGTACATTAGGATAAATTTTAAGTGTCAGAAGGGAAGTGAGGAGCTGCCATTAGCTCCAGTAAGATTCTCTGCACTCGTCACTGTTGCCACTTCCTGTTTTCTGGTCTACCCCAGGTACACATCTGTCACCTTTTCCAGTCCACTGACAGGGCCTGCAGTGAATGAACACAAGTTTGCTAGCTCTGTTTCTCTTTCGTTAGCTCCTCACTGTGGGCCCCGCCCACTCAGGAAGGTTGCATCTTCTCAGTGTTAAGAACCACCGCCTCCCCTGGCAGGTTGAGACTTTCCCACCAGTCTGCAGCTTCCCAGCATTGGGTTTTAATCTCAACTCCACCTCCTCAGCTCCAGTGAAACCTAAACGCACATTATCCCTTGTTCCAATTGGCTTTCTGTCACTGTGACAAACACCGGACCAAATGTATGCTTCCGGGTTACAGGTCTCACTTAGAGAAGTGGCTCTCAACCTGTAGGTCACAAGCGATCTGTTCACCAAGGTCACCTAAGACCATCAGAAAACACACATTTACATTATGATTCATAACAGTAGCAAAATTACAGTTATAAAGTAGCAACAAAAATAAGTTTACAGTTGGATGTCAGCACAACATGAGGCCCTATATTAAAGGGTAACAGCATTAGGGAGGTTGAGAACTACTGATATAAAGAAACCCGAAGGCAGAACTCAGGATACCTCCCAAAGCAATGCCGCTTCCTAGCTTGTGGCCAGGTTCATGTAAAACTGCATTTCTTGAACAGCCCAGAGCCACCTGTTCAGTGTACCATCGCCCACAGTGGGCCAGGCACTCCCCCATCAATTAGCAATCAAGAAAATGCCCCCACAGAGAGCTCACAGGCCAATGTGACAGCTCCTCAAATGAGGCTCCCTCTCCCCAGCTGTCCCTAGTTAAGTGTCAAGTTATCCATATGCTACAAATCTGCATAGAAATGTCTGAGTGATTAAAGAGTATTTCTAGTTCTGGTACTCACTGGCTTCATATAAATCACTGGTTCCTCTTCCTCTGCAGAAGCTGTGGGTCCCTAGCAAAATCAATTTCACTACTTCTGCTGACTTTTGTAGTCCTTCCCCTCCATAGTAAGTCTACAGCTCCATTACTTAGCCCGACTCTAAGAAATTACACTCTCTTCTCAATAGGTGAGAAAATTACATCCTGACCCAGCACAGCTAACAAAACCCCTTCCACTAACGCTATCCATAAAGCCTGCTGTTTCTAATTTCAAGTCTCCACAACCTAGGAGGATGAAGGTAGGAAGCACTGCCAAGGCTCTTAAAAGTCTTTCGGCTACTTTACTCGTCCAGGCTCATAGCCCAGTGTGCTGGGTGATGAAGCTGTGCGGGAGAGCGCTTACCCAGCACCTCCAGGGCCCTGCAGACAATAATCTGCAGTGCATACACAAAACCACAGCCCAGGGAGCCTCGGGAACCTGACCGATGTAAAGAAGTGGTTGGAATGAACAAGCAAACCAAACAGAAAGCCTGGATGCCTAGCTGACAGTACCATGGCCGTCTCCCTCTCTCAGGTGCTCACAGCCATCTTGGAATCACAGTAAAGCTGGATTCTGGTGTGGACCTGGATGGCAAGCTCCAGGCATACTCATTCAGCTCCCTATGAGATGCAGGGAGACTAAGATTCCAGTGCCGCAGAAACTAGGCTTTTGCCACTCCAGACTAATTTTAAAGGTCAGAGACCATAACCGTGAGTGCTGTCCAGCAGTTCACATGCCTTGTGTTTAAAACAGAATCAGTAAGTCACAGTGGGATAAAGGCTGAACTTGGGCCCAAGACCTCGGTGCTGTTAGTTTTGTCTTTGTAGCTCAGAGTTTCATAGGTTTTAGTCTCTCCAGGCAGGGAGGCGTCCCAGCACATGGTCTTCCTTCCTCTTTCAACCTACAACGGACATTCACGTTCTGGGCGTGTCTTGTTCTCTGGTAACCTTCCCTGGAAATGTCTTCAGAAACACTGAGGTGTGTCCCCAGGTGTTTCCCAAGGCAATCCAGGTGACACAACCAGCCATCACACACAGCTAAGCTATGTGACCTTGTCAGACATTTACTTAATTACTTAAGTTCAACTCCGAAATGTAGTGGAGATACCGAATAGGTGAGCTTATTTAGAAAACAGACCACATAAACCCCGGGTCTAAAGAAATCAGCAGGGCTGGAGAAATGGCAGTGAACACCACAGAGAAGAGGCCTCCAAATCTTCTGAAGAAGACAGCCTACTTACCAACAGTTCAATAGCAGCAGTACTGGTCTGTCACAGATGGAAAAGTGGAATCCTGCAAAGCTGCCCGGAATCCAGCTATGGCTTTGTGTTTAAGAGCATCAGTTCTGGTTGTTCTTCCTAGCCCCGCCCCCAATGATGCCAGGGAATGTGCTTATGCTTCCCCAACTATAGACAGGGATACCTCCAAGCCTGCCAGATCTTACAGATTTAGCCAGTCCCCCCATCAGACCAGCCTCCTGGTCATTCTGCAGGGTTCAAGTGTCTCCGTGTCTTAAGTGGCAAAGTTGAGCAGCTCGGCGCTGCTGAGAGGAGAGCAGGGCACACCAGTTTCCGACCATTTCTCTGCTGGTGATATCATGACCTACATTGCTTCTCTAGCAAGTCCTCGGCTATCCCCTGGCCATCTGCCTTTGTTTAGAAAGGTTAAAAAAAAAAGTGATACACGCCAACAAGACTGTTCTCAAAGCAAGGGCAAAATAAGGATATGTTTAGATGCTCAGAAACTATGGCCACTTCCTACCATCAGACCCTGCTCAGAGGAACATTTACAGGATATTACTAAGACAGAAAATTTCCATAAGGAAGACATGACATGCAAGAAGGAAAACCCATCAAAGACTGTAGCAAGTATGCACATAAAACTATGCAGTTATTAATCAGGCAGTCCTGGTGTAGACTGAACTGAACAACAGTGGGCTATAATTTAGTGTGGGACAGCAGGAGTAATTATTCCAGGGCCTGTGCTTTGGCTGAGAGGGAGGCAGGGAGAATGATTAGCTTCAGACATTAAATTACATGCTAAAATGTCAAGCATAAGCACCAAAGCAAAGATAAAATTAGAATATAGAACCTCATAAACGGTAGGAAAATAGAACACATAGGGACTTCACTTAATCTAAAGGAAAAGAGGCTGGGGGGCATATAGTCAAAGAATAGAGAAGAAGTAAATCTGTCCCAATAATAAATGAACTTTGCCTAAGACAAAGACTCAATATGGCCTGTTAACAAGGCCAACAACCAAGGGCTCGCAAACAGCTCAGTATCTGCTGCCATGCCTGACATCCTGTTTGATCTCTTGGGTCCACTTGGTAGAAGCAGAAAATTGACTCCTGCAACTGACCTCCACTCACATGTGCACACACACATACACATACACACATGCACAAAAATCAACGAATAAAATGCAATGGTTTTAAGTTTAAAATTTAGGTAATACATTATTCACAAGAAACATATACAAAACAAAGTTATAGAAATAATTAAGAGTGGAAAATTTTGTATAACAAAAATCACCTAAAACTCCCAGTATAGCTATATTAATATCAGACCAAAAATATTACTAGAAATAGTGAGGTTATTATATGTTCCTAAAAGATTCACTTAAGATAAAGATAACAATTCAAAGTTCCTCATAAAATATAAATTAATAGTAAGTAACAGGGTTGACTAGAATAGTTGCCAACCATCTGAAAGTCACTGTGCTTAATCCCCAGCACTAGGGGAAAAAAAGAAAGAAACAAAACAAAACACCAATTTTCAAAATCTTTTGAGTTAAAATGTTAGGCAATATCTAAAAATCTGGTGATAAAAATTGAGACCGCACTGGTATTTAGAAGAAACCAGGCCAAAGATATAACTCAGACTTAAGAAGTGTTTATCTACCATGCATGAGGACCTGAGTTCGATCCCCAGTGTATCAACAACAGCAAAAAAGGAAAATACTGTACCCTGGTTAATACAATCTTGGGTACGATGCATGCTTGAAATCACAGCTCTTGGGAAATATGGGTAGGAGGCCAATAATTCACATGGCATGGACTACATGGGACCCTAGCTCATAAAAGGAAGGAAGGAGAATGGGGTAGGGCATGGAGGGAAGGAACTATAATTAAGTACTGAATTCTTAATGCCTCTTGCTATTTATATCACACTGAAATCACAGAACATACAAATCATACAAATCAGCAAAAAAAGCCTCAAATTCTATTTATGGCTAGATTCTTGTTTGGGAATAAGTTAATTTGAGATAATAAAGGAATAAGGAGATGGGCTACTAGCATTTTTGATGAAGCCAATATAAATTTTAGGTTAACCAAATATTTGCAGCATTTATTTTCTCACTCAATGATCTAAATGTTAAAAAAAAGAAAGAAAGAAAGAAAAGAATGCGCCAATTTCTTTAAAGGCACAAATTTGTGATTCACAAGCATTCCTGATTGACTGAGTCCTGATTCTGCAATTTATCTCCGTTTCTAATACCTAGCATAACCTACAACGGAGAAAAAGGAACTAGAACGTTCCACATTAGAAATGGAAGATTATACAGAAGACTAACAAATCACTTAGTGTTCTAAAAATGTATAACAAATAAATGAAAACTCAATTGATAAGCAAATATGCTGAGTAAAAGAAATTTAATAGCATTACCAAGAACTGCATATCCATGGACTCTTTAGAACAAGTGGAAGTCTGAAGAATGCCTGTGACATACAGGCATACCACAGAAACTTCACAATCAGTAATGCTTGAGCCTGAGACGACAGCTTAGAAACCGCAAAGCTGTTCATTCCATTCCATTACAGGATTAGAATACAGCTCGTGCTCTCTGAAGGCTCAGCCATTTAAACGTCTACATCACCTAAGATGAGGAGAGTTGGGGCGACAAAACTTAAACAGAAAGATTCATAAGTGGAAACATCTTCAGTGGCAGTTTGTAGAACAACTTCCTTTGCTTACCCACTGAGCATTTCCGCCAGGCCCAACTATTTTAGAGAATATACTGGAACTGTCTACTGACTTTTTTAAATTTGCCTTCATTGGCATCTAATCGTGGCCTTTTGACACAACCAGTAAAGTTAATATGGCTCCTGACATAATTGTAGGAATATGAGAATATTTAATTGAACTATCTTCTAGTCCTTAAAATTACTAAGGCTTTCTTTTTCCCATAAACTTCAGCAAACAGCACCAGTGCATGATTATTTGAAACCTAAGTCAGAGTAGAAGGCTGTGTTGTTTAGCACATAACAGTACAGGATGTCCAGATGGAAGCTGAATTTTAGATAAACAATATATTTAGTCTGTACCGTGGTTTTAGTATAAATATGCTCCCAAATCTACATGGGATATATGGTAAAATATTATCTAAAATGAATATTTAACTGAGAGTCTCATACTGTACCTAACAATCCCAGTCAGGCTTCTTTTTCCAGCCGTCTTAAATGCCATATACAGCCCTGTTCACCTCTACCTCATTAAACATCTAGAATATACCGACTTTTCTCCATTCATTCCATTCACTGTGGCAGAATGTCCCAGCCAGGGCCTTCTTCTGCTTCTTTGGAAAAATGTAACTTATTCTAACTGCAGCTGAGTCAGCAATCAGAGAAACACAAGCTAACTTCAGTGTCTCTTTCTTTGGGGTCACTGTTTGGTAGCTGTAGAAATCTAAAATCCCTAACTCAGTATGAGAAGACCCAGTGAGTACGCGGAGCAGACAGGAAGCTAGCTAGCCTCAAGCTCCGGGAAAGAACAGTTCTCTGAGATAGCTGAAACCTATCATCCGGCCCATTTGTAGCCAATGTTGTCAAATGATACGCCAAGAAACACGTGGGCAGAAATGGTAGATTTGGGTCTCAGTAAGGTTAGTTTTCCAAAGTTAACTTTTAAAAGTTCCTCTTTTTAAAAGTGACTTCTATGATTTGTAAAGAATCTGCTTGGTTTACGTTCAAATCTCACAGTCAGAAACGTTTCTCTAGTGCAAACATCTGTTTTAAGGGCATCTATGAACAGTGCCCTTAAAAGACTGCAAAGCTATTCAGCAGAGAAATTAAAGTTGGGGGTGATCAGGAAGTAGAATTCAGCGGCTGGTGCTGAGTGTAGGGAATAGTTGATGCTGGCCACTGATAATGTTTGACCTGGGAGAGCTCTTACCTTGGAGTACTGTGAGCCTAAAATGTAAACAAAACAGCATTTGCTGGAACTAGCAAGGGCAGCGAGTTCCCCTAACACTACACAACAGTGTAAGACGATTAAAATAAGTCAGAATCTAAGACAAAACACCCCCTTTCCAATTTGACAGTTTATCACTGAAGTCACAGGATAGTTACCGACGACTAAGTCCTAGAACAGGACCGGCCAAGCATTTAAAATGTTAATGTGAATGCTCATCAATGTAAAGCAGAGCACAAAACAAGTCTTTACAAGTCGTTGGTGCCAGACAAAGAAATTCCTTTTATATTCGGGAGGGAAATGGTAATTTTAGAACCGACCACCTTGCCAGACCACTACGGGGAGATGCTCTGAAGGGGGACGAGGGCAGGTTGAGTAATAGCTACAGGTGAAGACTCCGCAAAGCCACCCAGAATAAAACCTGCACCTGCATTTCCTGGCATAAACTGCTTTGCTGGATCCACTGAGCGACAACGTGACGGTCCGATCCCAGCTCCCACCAACAAACCCCGTATCTCAAAAAAAAAAAAAAAAAAAAAGGAAAAAAAAAAATCAATGTAGCCTGCGTTCCCGTTGGAACCACATCTGGATCACCCGCAGGCGCGTGGGTCGCCAAAAAAAGCCCTGGGAAGGACACACTGGGCGGAAGTCCGCTTTCCTGTGTGGGGACGGGATCTGAGGGAGGCCGGAGCTCTACCCACGTCCTCCCTGGGCCGCGGCTGACCGCGACGGCCCCGCCGCACGCGCTTCTCCACCAGCCTCCCACGCGGGCCGGCTTCAGGGCGCGGAGGGTCGGTGGGGAGACGCCGGCTGGGGCTGGGGCGGCGTGCTGGCGTGCGGGCGAGCGCGGGGAAGGCCCTGCCTTCGCGTCCCGAGGGGCCTCCCGCCAGCGGGGCCCACCCGCGGCTCTGCGGCCCGGGAGGCGGCCGCGACCTGCAGGAGAGCCCCGGGGCTGCCGCCCTGCCCGGCCTCCCGCCCCGCGCACCTCTCCTTGGAGTAGAGCTGCAGCTGCTGCTCGCGCTGCCTCTTCCGGGTGAACGCCATGGAGGCCCAGGGCGCGCAGGCCGCCGACTGTCCCGAGCAGTCCCGAGCGGTGGCGCCGGGCGGGCGGCCGAGAGCCCCACGCTGCGCCCCAGGGCTCGCGGCGTCCGGACCGCGCTCACCGCAGCATCCTCGCGTGGGGACTCGGGCGACGCCGTGACTCAGGCCCGGAGGAGGGGCGCGCAGTGACCTGAGGCCGCGGGAGCCGCGTCCTACACTGCCCGGACTAACCTCTGCAGCGCTGCTGCGGCGGAGGATGCCTCACACGTGAAAGCCGAGACCTGAGACCTGACCGGGAGCCCCCAGTTCGTCCGTCGGCGGCGGGGATTTGAAATAACCAGGTTTTGGATGTTTAGTCCCAAATTTCAGTCTTTGAAATAAATAATCGATAGGATTTTTTTTTTCTCGCCCATGTAATAGTCACAGTTAGGTTGCAACTATTATCACAGTGTTGGTATATTTTTACCATCTCAAAAAAGAAACCTGTACGTTTTAGCAATCACTACTCTTAGCTGCATCTCTACAAAACTTTGCTGTAGAAAACACCACTTAACTTCTGTCTCTGTGAATTTGCCTAGCCTGGACATCTGGAATAAAAACATCCATACAATCTGTGGCCTTTGTGTCTGATTTCTTTCACTTAGCACAAGGCTTCCAAGCTTTGTCTGAGGCACAGCAGAAGTCAACATTCTATTCCTTTTTAGCACTGAAGTGTATTCTATTGTATTACAGACGGCATTCCCATTAATATGTTCAACAGTTGCCAGGCACAGCCGTGTTTCCACCTCTTGGCTTTTAAGAATAATGCAGCTATAAGCATTCATGTACCCGTTTTTGTGTGCAAATGCTTTCTTTTCCGTTGAGTGAAGTTGAAATCGAAGAGTGGAGTTGCTAGACTGTCTTAATATCTCCATCTGTGAACTCTGAAAGTCTGCCACAGTGCTTTCAAAATAGCCGCACCATTTAATTCCCACTAGCAGCAAAGAAAGGTTCTGACCTTCAACAATACTTACTATCTTTTGTATTAAGTCCGTCCTTCCTATCAACTATGACTCGTATTTCATAGGGGTTATGATTTCTCAATACCCTGAGAATAAGCTGGGTATTGCTTACCTTTAAGGGACTCTCAGACAACAACCCTCTAAGTTGTGTATGTGTATGTTGAAACACTCCTAGCGTTGGCTTAGGAATCAGGTTCTGCAGGGTTGAAAACAACAAAACAAAACAGTGAGAGTGGAAGTATCAGTGCTTCTTAGCGGCCTTTCATCAATGGCAGAATGTGGGGGGAAGATAGGAGGTCATAACTGTTAGCATCAGGACATCCAAAGCCTGTGGAGATGCATGGGCGGGTCCGCACACCTGTTGCCAGGGCAACAGCCACCATATTCCCAGAATCCATTGGGCTCACCTCCCACCTTTACCTGCGACCCCCTACGTCAGAACCCATATATGTACACGGGGAACATTCCTCCATCTTTCTCTCTCTCCCCCTCCTCTCTTTCTGTGCTACTGCCCCCCCTCTCCCTCTCAATTAAACCTCTTACACGTGGAACTGTTTGGGCCTAGTGTGTGGTATGTTCTGCCGAGACCCGCCCTTCTAACACATCAATAACTGAAGAGACCTGAGTAAGTACCCTGTGTCAGTGAATCTCTTCCTTGTATCCAAGTGCTTGCTGCACAGAGGCTGTAACTGGCGTTATGATCCTTGGGAAAGTGTTTGTGTGCATATGTGCACAATGAAAGGAGATTATGCAAATGGCTAAAGTACCATCTGAAAATTTTCTGTATGACAAGTACTATGGTAGATGCTATGAAGTCAGAGGAGAGAAATTAATTTGGCTAGAATAAAGTAAGGAAAAAATAGAGCAGAATATAACTTTTCTTTCCGTTAAACATTGAGAAAAAAAATGTAGTCCTGGTAGGTTGAGAATGACAGAGTCTCTCTTGGCCAAATTCTATTCAGGTGCTTCTGAGTCCTCTTAAGTTGGCCTTGATCTTAGCTTACAAAAACTGAGGACTTCCATCTCGTTCCCTCTCCATATTAAGAGCCTTAGAGTTCTGGCATCATTTCTAATGGTTCTCCCAGATGGCCCTAAGCCCCTTTCAGTACCTGTTCAAAACTGCCAAGAGATCTTATTGTTGTCCCAGACAACTAGCTACATAGATAGGCTGGAACCCATGTGGGACTGGGGAGATAGCTGCCAGCAAAGTATCTGCCACATATGGGTGGAGATCTGAGTATGTATCCGGGCATCCATGTGAGAAAAAAATAAAAATAAAAATAAAAATAAAAATAAAAATAAATCAAGCAGGGCAGATGCAGCCTATGACCCCAGCAAGCTGGGGAGTCTGAGACAGTAACTAACTGGCTAGCATGTCTAGTGACCTCGGGTTCAGTGAGAAGCCCTGTCCCAAGGGAGGAAAAATGTAATAGCACTAGAGGAGGCACTGACATTGGCCTTTGGTCTCCCAAGTACACACTGCCCCGGAGCACACAACCATGAATACACTTCCATATCTATACCCGCACTTAACAACAAATAACTCCCAAACTGCTTACATTTGTTAATCACTCCTTTGTTTCTTTGGGATACTTATATATCTCCTGCAACTCAGAAGTATCTCTTTCAAGGTCCTGAGAGCCATTCTCTTGAAAGGGGTATGAGAAGACAGAATCCTAACTTTTACAATTGCCTGCTAGCAAACACAGCTGCCTGAATAGTCTTTTGTAGTTTTTTTGGTTTTCTCAACTCTCCTGAGCCACTGAACCCTTTCTGAGTCCTACATTGTTCCTTCGGAGTATTTATTCACTTTTCCACAAATCAAAGCTCAGTTCAGCTCCCACACCTGTTGTAACAGTGCATTTTTGATTAAAAGTGGTCCTTCCTACTTTAGGTGTTTCTCAGACAATGCCACAGACCGGGGTTTCTCTTGCGGGGACCCCGTGCTCCGAGAGACGATGGGTTCTGGCCAAGTGTGCACAGGATTCGGCTGTGACAAACATACACTACACAAGAAGTGTATTTCTTAAAAATGGCATGAGACTCTTACAATCATTGCAAAAGAGATATAAAAAAAAAATCTGGCAGCTCAGTACTTGAGGTACATCTGAGGCCATCTAAAATACACTGGGTCTCAAACAGCAGCCATCTCCTCTGGACTGGTGCAGCATCCCCGGGCTCCGAGCACGCTCTGGCTTCATGGGACCGGCCGGAGTCCCGGAGGGCTGTGGGTGTCCCACCCAGGAGGGTAGAGGCTCGAATCTAGAATGCTGAATGCTCAAATCTCTACTGGTGCTGTACCCCCCCCACCCCCGGGCCCAAGCGCTCTGGGCCCTGGGGGGCTGTGGACTGCATGAATCTAAGTCTTAGTCCACCTAAGTTCTAGTTCTAGTCAGAGTGCAAGCGAGTCCGAATGCTCAATGCAGACTCCTCTATCTGGAATGCTGACTGTTCCACACTGTCTCTCTCACACATACACACACTCTCTCTGCTCAAGGTCCTGCCCATCTTAGGTAAAACACCCACTATGCTAATCTTCTGGGCTAGTAGAGACACGTCTCTTGCTAATTCCTAGGAGTGGTTCAGCTGCAGTACTTGACTGAGAATGAGGGTTCTACTTGACCTTGCCCTGGGATAAGTCTCCCATTCTGTAAGCTTTAATGTCCTTTTCCCTTCCTTATTTCCCTAACAACACCAGAGGCAATTAGTCTGCGTGGGTAAATTCTAAGCCAGGGTTTGGCTAAGATGTTGGAACATTGGTAAGGTCAGAGAGCCAAGTCCTATTTTATCTAGCCATTAATAAATCATATCTTGGTGGGCACCTAGCACTCGAGTTGGCAAGGACATATCTGGACTACCTCTGAGTTAGGGGTGCCAGGAGACAATTCGGGGGTAGGAGACTGACTTTCCTTGAAGTTTTCACCTCAAATACTGCTGTCATGCAAGGTCTTTGTGGCAGGACAAAAAGAAGGGAGAAATATTTTTCAAAGAGTCTTTCTTCTGCATTAGCCCTAAGGAGAGATATTTCTGCTATAATAGTTTGTTAGGGACAAGAATTTAAGAGAACTGAGAACTGGTAGTCTCTCACTTTCCTGATACTTAATCTCCACTTCACTGGCTTCTCTTCTCTTGTGTTCTGTCTTTGTTTATATATTTTAAAGATATTCTTGTTTCTATCAAAATTTTTTTTCCCAGAAATTGTTGTAAGATTCGGAGAACCGAATGTTATGTCCAGGATGTCGTCCCACTCACAAGAAGAACACAGAGACAGAGAAAGATGCAATTAACATGAGGTTTTTAATGATCCAGTATACTGGGGTCGTCTAGCATTCAGGCAAAGGCGACCCTGAGGAACAAAAGCCCACACTTTTTATACCTTCCCAGTACATAGGTTTACAGCATGAGTTGGTTATCTCTCATTGGTGGAGCCCATTGTCTTTTGAGTTCATGGACCTCTGTGCCTCAGGTGAGGAGAAGATACCAGTTGCTCATAGGAGGGGTGGGGGGAGATCCACCCCTACTGAGGACATTTCCTGGAACTGGGCATTACCCCTGAAATTAGGGCATCTCCAGGGGATGGATGTTTGCTCAGTAAACCCTTCTGAAGCTCTCTGTCTTTAGGCTTAATGGACATTCCTGCCTCAGTATTTTTATGAGGTGTCCCTGTTTGCTCAATTCTTACACAACCAAGAATCTGAAATTATGCTTTCTTCTGTCATTCTCTCAGTCAATCTTTTCCCATCTGAATAGTAGTGTTTCCTTTTTCATTTTACTGAAAATATATTATTTTTTCATACACTGTATTCTGATTAAAATTTTCCCTCCCTCCACTCCTCCAGGTTCCTCTCCACCTCCCTATCCCCTCCCAACCCACTCCCTTTCTGTCTCTTACTAGAAAAGAACAAGCTGCTAAGAGATAACAAACAAAAAGGACAAAATAAAATATAATAACATGGAGCAAAAATTATCATATCAAAGTTGGACATAACCACCCAAGAGGAGGAAAGGAGTTCTAAGAGCAGGCACAAGAGTCAGAGATGCACTTGTTCTCATAGTTAAGAGGCATATAAAAATACCAAGCTAATAACTACAATATATACACAGAGGACCTGACTGCAGACCCAGGTAAGCCCTGTGCTTGGAGCTTCAGTCTCTGTGAGCTGTTATGGGTCTTGCTTAGTTGATTCAGAGGGTGCAGAGCTAATCTCTTATAGGCAACACCTGTCGATAGGAAAGCCTATGGCCAATGAGCTGAGGCAGGAAATAGTAGGTGGGACACTGGCCGGAAGAGAGGATTCTGGGAAATAATAAGAGACTAAAAGGAGATCCAGGGAGAGATTCGAGGGAGACACTGCAAGAGATGCTCAGGAGACTCAAAGGAAGAAGCAAGCGGGAACTGAAGGAGTGGAGAATGATCATAAGGAAGACATAGAAGAGTTTGAATGGGTTACATAAGTTACAAGCTAGTCCGGGAATGAGCCAAAGCTTATGGCCTAGGCACTTAATAATACATAATTAGTCTTAGATTCATCATTCCTGAAGCAGGGGCTGGGAGGAAAAACAGATTTTTTTTTTTTTTTTTTAACAAGAAGGTCTTGTTTTCCTGGTCTCCTCCAACCCCTCTGGTTCTTACATTCTTCTTGTACCCTTTTCAGTGGGGTTCCCTGAGCTCCAAGGAGGAGAGTAACATAGATTTAAGATTGAAACAAGCTTTCCCTTATCTTGTACTTGCTTCCAGTATTTCATTCCTGACAGGACTCCTTGGCATATTTATCTGCATATGCCGTCTCCATTTTTTTTCTCTTTGCAATCTGTTCAGTCCATATTGATTGAACTTCCATTTCCACGCCTCCTCTACAATGCCTTCCTCTCAAATCTCCACATTCACTGGTCACTTTTAGTACACTAAAGCAGCATTCAGCATTGCTTCTGTCTGCAGTATTTCACCCCATTGCTTCCAAACTCCCATGGTTCCCTTGCCTCTCTCCTACCTTACTCCCTGCTCCTGGGTCCCTTTGCCTGCCCCTACCCTCATACTGGATTTCATAATGTTGATCTTCTAGTAACTTAACCAGTTTTGTAAGGGAGGAATTGAAGTGACGTTGAACACAGAAATTTCTCCTAGTCTGAAGCTGTTTGTTCTGTCTTAGGATAAACATCTCAAAGATTTGGACAAGTCTATTTAAGAGTTAAGGTGTATGTGTGTGCCCGTGCACACGTGTGTGCATGCATGCACATTCGTGTATGTCTGTTGTTTAAGAAATTAAATATATTCTTCTAACAAGACTACATCTACTCTAACAAGACCATACCTCCTAATAGTGACATTCCCTATGGGCCAAGCATTCAAACACATGAGTCCTTGGGGGCCAAATGTATTCAAACTACCACATGGATTTTTGTTTTTCTTGATGGGTAAGTATATAAGATATATTTAATAGTGAAAGTATCAAATCCAACCTGAATTGTCAATTCCAGGGTAGCTCTTCTAACTATAGAAGTTCATTGAGATGTATAGTTTTGTTAACTTCAGTATGTGACTTTAATTTTAATTTCCAAAGATTTTTTTTTATAATATGTTTAAAAACTTGCACTTGCAGCTAATATTGGTTCTGAAATTCTTATTCCCCCAACCACCTCCCCTTTCCTCAGTCTCTCTCTTGAGATAGAGGGGAGATGTTCTGCTATGTTGTCCAGGCTAGCCTCAAACTCATGAGCTCAAGTGATCCTTACAGCCTGTCAACTGCCAACATCCATTCCTGATTTTTAATGTGCAGTTGCTAGAAATAGAAGTAGGTATTCTATAAAGCAGCCATTTTCAACCTGCAGGTCTCAACCCCTTTTCAGGAGTCACCTAAGACCTTTGGAAAACACAGATATTTACATTACAATTCGAACAGTAGCAAAGTTACAGTTGTGAAGTGGAAATGAAAATCGTTTTCTGGTTGGGGGGTCACTGTAGCATGAGGAACTATGGTAAAGGGTCACAGCCTTAGGAAGGTGGAGGACACTGCTATAAACCCATCTCACACCACTGCTCCCTCAGTCCTTGAGTCCCACGTGGTGGTCAGAGGTGTCTATTATCTGTCATGTGTACAGCTTGTCTTCCTCCCAAAAATAAACATCAGTGCACTTTCCAGATTCATACTTCATTTCTGATCTTCACCCTTGTACTTTATAAATCCAGAATATTTTAAACAGCACATTGCCCATCAAAAATTAGCACAAGAAGGAAACTATGACCAAAACAGGGTGGGGCTGGAGAGATGATTCAGTGGTTAAGAGCGGTTACTGCTCTTGTAGAGGACCTGGGTTTGATTCCCAGCACCCATGTGGCAGCTTATAACTATTTGTAACTCCAGTTCCAGGGATCTAATACCCTGGCCTCCACGGGAACCAGGCCTGCACATGGTACACAGACATATGTATGTGACCCTCTTACAGGTGAGGGTTGGTTCTGTCAGACCCCGCCTAGCCACAAATAGCCACGCCTTTCTCCAACCTCCTGCTAATAGCCACGCCTCTCTTCAAGTTCCTGTTATGCCAGAAGTCCCGCCTCCAGAGACTAAAGATGAAGCTGCTGATTGTGCCAAGAGTTGCTGATAGGACTTGGGGGAGGGGTTTTGCTCTACCTACCTACTTGTTGGTAACAAGGAGAGTTCAATTAATGATGGCGGACTGAAAGCACATCATATGTCGGTCTTATTTTTCAAACCCCTTCCTGCATTCTGGTACCCTTAATTTTTCAGGCCCTGACTCTCATTCCAGAAGACCCATTCGTGTGTGTGTGTGTGTGTGTGTGTGTGTGTGTGTGTGTGTGTGTGT
>JADRCD010158358.1:30639-43588 GCA_019843815.1 Montemys delectorum
GTGTGTGTGTGTGTGTGTGTGTGTGTGTGTGTGTGTGTGTGTGTGTACGTAGCTTCAGGCAGCTATAATGTGCAGGCAAAATACCCATAAAGTAACATTTAAGTGAATGCATGTATGTTTTAAAGGTATATGGTACTCTTTCCAAAAACAGACATTTAGCATCAGTTAGATGACTCAACCCTTGCCATGTAGACCTGAAGACTCAACTTAGATTCTTGGACTACACTGTAAAGCAATCTCCTACCTTAAATTAATACAATCTAGAATCTACCTCCCAGACATGCACACAGATTTATTTCTTAGACGATGTTAGATCCTGTCATGGTGATAATCAATGTAAAGTATTATGCCCACCAAAGTAATGTCTAGAAATATATTCTTTAAAATATCTATTTATCATCAAGATTTCTGAACTAAAGTATTCATTATCATTTTATTTTCAGTGTGTGAAAAATTAATAGTGATCTAGTCTTAACAAAAGACCAATGGTTAAGTAAATTATTGATGATCTATTCAGTAGGATATTTGTTATATGTCCACTTAAAGGTCTGTTTCTAATAAAGATTTAATTACCTAAGCAAATGACTGCAATCTATTTGTGAAAAAAAAGCATGAAATCACTTATTTTATATAATACTACTAATCAATCTTAAAAATAGAAGAAAAATACAGCAAATATTTGTAATAATTATCTTTGAATAGAAAGATTAGGATTTTGTGTTATCTTCATTATACTTCTAGATATTTTCAAAGGACAGTGCATTTTTCTGAATTAGGAATTTACCACTCATTCTGTTATTCAGAAAGATGGTAATTTGGTGGTTATATCCCATATGTTTTCCCCAATCCTCTCTAGTTAATTACTAGACATTGAATATGATTCCAGATAATTCCTCACACATGAGTTACTATTGGCTCAGGACCATTTCGCTAAACTGCTTGTGTCTCTGCTTCTCCCTCTATGGTCTTGAGTGTTCAGCTTGGCTCGTGTAGTCTTGTGACTTCCAGAACACCTCATATTCCTTACGGTTTGTTTCTTCAAGCTTGGCCATATTCTTCTCTTTACATATTTCCCCAAAACTTATTGGTGCATGTCTTAGTCAGAGTTTCTATTCCTGCACAAACATCATGACCATGAAGCAAGTTGGGGAGGAAAGGGTTTATTCAGCTTACTTCCACATGGCTGTTGGTCACCAGAGGAAGTCAGGACTGGAACTCAAGCAGGTCAGGAAGCAGGAGCTGATGCAGAGGCCATGGAGAGATGTTCCTTGCTGGCTTGCTTCCTCTGCCTTGCTCAGCCTGCTCTCTTATAGAATCCAAGACTTCCAGCCCAGGGATGGCACCACCCACAAGGGTCCCTACCTCCTTGATCACTAATTGAGAAAATGCCCCACAGCTGGATCTCCTGGAGGCACTTCCCCAACTGAAGCTCCCTTCTCTGTGATAACTCCAGCCTGGGTCAAGTTGACACACAAAACTAGCCAGTACAGTGCATGGCATCTTTTTCTTTCAAGGACTGGGACTTGAGATGTTCAAAAACACAGCACCAGCATCTGGCAATATAATGAGAAGTGTGCCAAACTTATTCTTTTTATCAGCTACCAACCGGCACAAAACTGATCGACCCCTGTATAATCCATTCATGTCAACAGACTTAATGTAGCTGCAATGGAAGCTAAGATTTCAACAGGTTTGGTGGGATCACTAATATCACAGTAGGAGGTAAACTGAAAATGTTGCTTGCAGTATTCTGTTTGTTCACTTGTACTTGCAGTATAATGGGAGGGCTCTTGGGTTGATGCCAAGACTAAAGAGAAGAGGAACTTGGGAAAGCCGTTGTTGTTCTAAACTGTGGGGTTTGCTTTATTGTTATTGTTTCTCTGACAGGAACTTGTAGCCAAGGCTGACCCAGAACTCACAATCCTCCTCTCAGCCTCCTGTGTGCTAGGATCCTAGTATTGTTCTAATATGTTCAATTCACCCTTGTGTGTGTATAGATATAATATCCTTGTGTGTGTAAAGATATTGATGATGATGATGATGGTGATGATGATGATGATGATGATGATGATGATGATAATAATAATAATAATAATAATAATAAAAACAAAAATACACATATAACCAAAGCTTTTGGAGAAAACACTTGTTCTGCCCTGACTTGCACAGCTCCTCAATTTGACCTCAGCCTTGTGTTTTAGAGGTAGGTCTCTGAAGATATCGTTGTTGACAACAGTTTTGTCCAAGGGTACAGGTACTATCTACAGAGTACCTGTAGGTATGAGGTGACTTGCAGTCATACACTTTCACCAAGGACTTAATCTTTTGCTGAGCCCGGCATGGCCCTGTTGGGAACAGAGTGACATGGTTCCTGCCCCATAGACAGAGCACTGGAGTGAGCCTCCAGGAGTTGCCAAGCCCAGTGTGTGGCCTTGGTGGAGACAGTGACATGGTTCCTGCCCCTGGGACAAGGCACTGGGTGTGAGCAGGCTGCTGTAGGTGGAAGGCTTGTTAGAGTATTAATGTACATATTTCACATTCCTTCTGAGGAATGTCCTCCCTGTTAACATTTTTCTAGCAGAGTTTCTGACTTGGTCAGAAGATCCAATAGTTTTTTTATACCAGCTTTCCTGACTTTGGTCAGAGGAGGCATGAGTTATCCAGATAGTTCTTAGAATTTTTACTATCAGAGAGAGCTGTCTCAACCAGAGAGGTTTTAGAATAGCAAGAAAAAGCTGTCTAGAGTAGAACACATACACACACAGAGGGTGAGAGGGGTCAGTCTGGGAAGTCACCTCAGCTTGGACCCGCGAATTGACTTCGAGTCGTTCATTTTGCAGCTCCCAGACATCCTGTCTCTCAGAACCTCTCTCCATGCTGAGGTTGGTCCTTGGCAATCTTTGATCTCTTGGTCATTTTTTTTCCTGCCCATGGCCCTGTCAATTCTGGGGGGGGGGGGGGAGTGGTCAATTCTAGCCTCTGGCATTAGTTTAGTACGAGGCACTATCATCTGTGTTCTTCATAACAGCTTTGTGTCCTGAGTAGTGTTTAGCCAAGACCAGCATCACTTTCCCAGGTTTCATGGACTTGCCCATTTCAACTGTAAGCAGCAGGGATCCAGCAAGAGAATCTTATTTTTATATGCAGGGCTTGTAAGACTCTGTGAGACCCTCAGAGAGTCTTAGCCCCCATGCGCTACCCACAGATCACAGTTTGACAACGAATTGCTGCAATAACATGAGGTTTATTAATCCAAGATGCATGGCCAATGCCTGTGGGGTTGCTCATCCAAGTAGGAAGAGGCAGCCCCGAACTCAGAAAGCACACGTCTTTTATATTTTACAGAGGCAACAGAGCTAGTTAGCTTATTCTGATTGGTGCAGTATCAAACAAAGGATCTCTTCAGGCATTGGTTGGCTTGTTCTTGGCTACATTTGCCCCCTTACCTAACTCTTGTAATCGGAAAGCCCCTGGAACGGGTCAAGCTGGAAAGTCCCAGAATTTTAGTTAGTGGGATCAGGGTGTTCTTCAGAGTTCAGTACAGGGAGGGGTAGAACATCTAATCTTGTTCTAACAGGTCTTACACTTATTTTATGTTCTGGTCAGCTTTTAGTTCTTCCCAGCCCTCCCGACCTGAAAAACAAAGTTTTTCTTATACAAGCAGATGTCTCTACTATAGGTAGTTTTGGCTTATTATTTCTTTCTCAAAAGTCTTGTTTTTACCTTTATTCCTACATTTCCGTGGTTTCTATATTCCCAGAACCTTGTTTCTACAGCTTTGTTTTTCACTTTATTACTTCAGGCTGGAGTTCAAATCCAGGGCCTCATGGATGCTAGGCAAACACTGGCTCACAGAGTTTTAGTCCTAGCTCCAAAGCAGTGTTCTTTAAAATGTGGTCTCAAGATTTGCATTAGAGTCACCTGGGTATTTTATAGGACTGCAGCTCTTAGCTGGGCAGGACAGTGTGCATTTGTACATCTATAATCCTATTGTTTGGAGTAGAACGAAGATGAGCTCAGAGTTTGTAAAGAGCACATAGCCTCAGAGGGCATTTTTCCCAAAGCTGTGGAAATTGCCTGGCCAGGGCCCGCCGCGGCTGGGCTACCTGCTACTACAGATAGTAATGAAAACCAAGCCTTAGAGAAAGGACAAGAATGATAAAGAATGCACCCCCACTGCCCTGAGCACGTGGCTGGGCAATGCCATGGACCCACCATGGCCCTAGATAATTAGATAACCAGGCTATAGAGAGCATGTGCGCGAGTGCAAGTGATAATGAAGTACATGAAATAATGTGTGGAACACCCTAGTTGTAATTGGCTGGATTTAGCTTAAAAACTCCAGTCTGGCAGGGCAAAAATTGCTCATCTCCCAAGAGTCCAGCAGAGATACTTCATGTGGAGAAATAATCTGCGTGAACCCCCACATGGACTCGGATACCCTGCTTCTTAGACAGCAAAAGCCTGCACACCGAAGCTCAGCTCCAGAGGATCTGGAGCAAGGAACATCAAGTCGCACCTTACCTGTCTGCCTCTGCAGGGGAGCTAGGGATACACCTGGCAGACTGGAAAGAGTTGAGAGTATTTATGTGAAGGAATGAATATGGGCTCGGTTTATTTGCTTCTTGCCATTTATGAATAAATAAAAGTACTAGAACCTTTCCACTGGGTTTTGAGGAATTTTTTCCGCCACGCTTTATGGCCCAAATCTAGACAGAGTTCAAGGTCAGCCTTTGCTATACAGTAAGTCTGAGGCCAGCCTGAGCTACATGAGACCCGATCTCAAGAACACAAGAAAGGACAAAAATTTACTGTCTGAGTTACCAGATTTAGCTGTTCTAGTTTTCTGGATTTGTTGGTATCTCTATGTGGCAAACAAGGACTGTAAAGAATGAAAGTGCCTGCCTGGGTGCACTGATAGGGTCAAAAAAGTAGAGTGCAGAAGGATGTTGCAATTCTTACCCTGAAGGACTGAAGGAGAGAGGGCATGCCCCTTCAATTCATCTCTGTGCTGTTTTCAGGAGGGTCATAATACATTCGGCAAGCGATTGGGTTCTGGATCCAGGTAGTAGTTCCAGTTGTAACTCTTCCCTCATCAGACCTACGACACTGCTTCTTTTTAGTTATGATAGACATAACAGTAACCCTATCACAAAGTGGTTATAATTGGAAATGAGTTAAATCCTACAAATTACCTGAAGTAGCCCCTAGTAGATGCTAGCTCATGCTGTTCGTGATGCCAACAGTCATTAGCCCGACCTGGCTGGCTGTACCCCATGCTTGGATCCCTAGAGGCTGCTATTATTTATCTAGTCAGCAACATCATAAGAATTGTTGATCCAAGATTTAAAAAAATCTGTGCTTCTCTTTGCAGCTGCTTCATCATTACCGACATCGGTGCTACCAGGATTTGCTCTGGAATTACTTTTTGGCAAATGTGGATAACAATTGTTTGCATTCGTTTTTTCCTCCTTTGATCTTGGTGGGAGACTATTCTCTGATTCTCCATATCTAAACATCAACAGTTTGTTCAGAGTCCTTAATATTCCAGGTGAGTCTCTGTCTTCCTCCTCCCAAACCCCCACTCCCACCCCACTTGCTCTTTCTCTGCTCCCATCCCTATCCCTTATCCTTTCTCCTTCCTTCCTTCGCTCCCTCCCTCTCTCCCATCACCATTCTTTATCTCCCTCCTTGTGTTTTAGGGTAGCGAAGATGAAAATTTCACCTACCAGGGAACATTGGCTAGCATCTCAAGTAACACCCAATGCTTCTCCCCTCAGGTTACTGGGGCAGTTTGGCAGCAGTCTTTCCATAGTTCAGGGCTTCATAACCTTGTCATTTCTCAGGCATGACAATATCCGGTGTGTAGGATGCACCTGGCTTCTGTTTTACTCTATGATACCTGAGTGTCTGGTTAATCTTGATTGTCAAGTTGATAGCATTTAGAATCGCCATGGAAACAACTCTCTGAGCGTGTCTGCAAGAATTTTCTAGATCGGAATGATTGATGTAAGCAGATCCTACTCTAAATGTGGGCAGCACCATCCATGGGCTGGAGGCCTGGACTGAATAGGGGTTAAGACAGTAAAGTAAGCACCAGGAGTCCTCTCTTTGCCTCCCAGTGAAGAAACAAGAGACCAGCTGCTTCCAGCTCCAGCAACAGTGCCTTTCTGGGTGTAATGAACCATGCTACAAAATAAATCACCTGCTTCCATAACTTGCTTTTCTCAAGCATTTTGTCATAGGGACTAATTCATTGAGGAGTCAGGGAAACTGACTTCATGGGAAAGTTCTTTTTGGTGCCTGGTAGCCAGCAGCCCCATACTGTCTAAATCCATTTAACCGCACAGTGTCACCAACCAACCCAACACCTGTCACCTGCTGCTCCTCAGCAACAGTTTGGCTTGACGTCAAATCCTTCAGGTCACTTGGTGAGATTATTCTGTTATTTCCAGTCATCAGAAGATGTCCTGACCATCTCGACCAGCAAGAATGATGCAACCCGAGGACTCTTCCTCAAGCAGTTTATTCAGGAACCTTGAACAATCTTCTGACTTCACACTTCTGACTTCTGACTTCTTGACCCCAAGGGGAACACCCCAGGCCCTTAAATGCTCCATCCTGAGCCTATCTCAGTAGGCCACGTGGTGCACGCAGATAGGTTGCCAAAGGCAGAAGCAAGCCAGGCAAACAAGCACAGCCAAATAAGGAGTTGTTTATCACTCTAGCGCTCCAGCAAGGAGCGGAAGCCGGCTGCCATCTTAGGGCGCGGTTCAGACAGCTCTCTACAAGAAGATACCACTTGGGCTTTGTGAATTTAATAACAGGCACAGTTTGACTCAGTAAGTGGCAGTGATGTTATTTGATCCATGACTGTCTGACCCAAGGTCCACTTTCCTACTGTTTACAGCAGCAGTTTTGAGGTTAAAAAGAATGTGATGATAATCAGAATATATTGCTTGGAGTAAATCACTCAGGTGCCTCTTGGGGGAGGGTGTTCTACCTTTGTCTGTGCATGTGTGGGATCCAGGGGCAGGGGTCATGTTCTGCCTTTGTCTATGCATTTGAGGGAGATCACAAAAACCTGTAGCTAAGGGACAAAAGTCTAACCCTTCTCAGCCATCTCAAATATCTTCTTGGAAACAGTCGGTCTCAAAGAAAGGTTGAAGGTACAACACGGGCGCTGGTTTGTGATATCGATCATAACATTTCCTTTTTTTGAGCTTCTCATAGTAGCCATTTAGAATTACTTTGCATTTGCAAATCCATTTTTAAATTTTATTTGTGCTTGGGGGCTTTATCTGGATGTATGTCTGTGCATCCCATGTGTGTCTGGTACCCATAGTACCAGAAGAGGGTTCTAGATCCTCTAGGACTGGGGTTTACAGAAAGTGGTGAGTTGCCATGTGGGTGCTGGGAACTGAACTCTGGTTCTCTTCAGAGAGAACTGGATGGGTTATGACAGACGTGTGCAGTCTTAAAACTACCACAGCTGCGATATGAAACATGCCTCCTTGTTCCCTACAACAAGGAACCCTCACTGTCCCTTCTCTTCAGAAACCATCCTGATCTGCTTTCAGTCACTATAGGGTGCTTTTTTTCCAGATTTTGACACAATTGGTGTGTGGGACACAAGTGTGCTCATTTTTATTGCTGAAAATAACACTCAGAGTGTGATGTAGTTTTAGACTAGCAGGAAAAGACCATCAGCCTCAGTACAGATTGTAATAAGACAGTTATTAAAACTGCTAGTAGGGCTGCAATTTCTAAGCCAAATCAGACATACCATGCAAAAGCAGGTGAGAGTAGGGCTTTTAAAGGTGAAGATAACAGTTACTTCATTTTGCAGAATTTGCTGCCACATGAGGAAATGCCTCACTCCCCCTGCACACAGTGGTAAGTGAGTTTACAGAAGCCAGGACAAGCAGTTAGTCACTTCACAACAGTGACTCTATTTTGGAGAGAAGACAGGTTGCCAAGTGCTCATCATTTAGGAATTTAGTTCAGAGACCAACATCTGCTAAAAAGGTACCTGGTAAAAAAATGGAGTTTCATTAGCCATCACAAGATTAGCTAAACCAAGTTTCTCACTTCAACAGTTATGGCTTTAAGCTGAGTCTGTTTTCTTAGGTATTATGAATAAAGATGCTTCTAATATTGATGTAAATCTCAGTGAGATGGTTTGTAAATACTTGGCCCAGGGAGTGGTACTCTTAGGAGGTATGGCACTGTTGGAATAGGTGTGGTCCTGTTGGAGTAGGTGTGCCATTGTGGGTATGGGTTTAAGATCCTCATCCTAGCTGCCTGGAAGTATTCTTCTAGCAGCCTTCAGATGACGATGTAGAACTCTCAACTCCTCCTGTACCAAGCCTGCCTGCATGCTGCCATGATCCTGCCTTGATGGTAATGGTCTGAACCTCTGAACCTATAAGCCAGCCCCAATTAAATGTTGTTTTTATAAGAGTTGCTTTGGTCATGGTGTCTGTTCACAGCAGTAGAACCCTACCTAAGACACCCAGTCAGGGTGTATGCTTCTCCACCTATTAGGAACCATTGCTTGGAAGATATCCTGTGTTTACAGAAGCATTCCAACTGTGTTGTATGGCATATTGTCATGAGTAGGAACCGAGGGGCTTAACCCCCGCTGGGAAGGAGGGTGACAGAGCTCCTTCGCTCAGGCACTCGAGTACTGGATTCCACTAAGAGAAATTACCTCATAAGTGGTAAGAGAGGACTCAACACACTGTTTAGGGTTTGAATGCTTTATGTCAGTTTCCAATACAACTACACATAGCATACAATATGTTATCAGAGCAAAGAGGATAAAGGCTAAGGCAATAAAATAGCTAAACATTTCCCTTTATTGCATATTACAGTTTCACTTTTCTGCCTATTGGAGTAAATACGACCTGACAGTGTCCCTTGAAGCAGGCTCAGCTATCTCTGATGCAGGGTGTGGCGTTCCCGAAGCGAAAGTAGCTCAGCTATCTCTCAGCTGGTGTGGAGCAGGCTGTCAGCTATCTCTCAGCTGGAAGGTGGTGTTCTCAGGCAGCGAGCAGGCTGTGCTGTCAGCGAGGGGTTCTGGAGAGTTAGATTTTGACCACGTAGTCTGAGCTTGACCCCGGAGAATGTTTGCCTGTAGAGATCTTGCCCACAGAGAGTCAGGTGGTCTCAGATGGTCTCTGGTAGTTGTGGCAGAGTTTTGAGAGTTCAGGAGGTTCACATCAGCAGCCATGGCTACTGAGATGGAGATGACAATTCACGTCCATGCTGTCTTTTTTAAGCTATTTTTGACGTCACTCTGAAGCAGGGTTCAGATAACCACTTGAGTCTGGTTATCTATTCAAGTTGTTTACTTTTCTTATGGAAAATTTTCTGCCCAAGTATATACTTCTAATATTTCTAATTTTAGCAAAACTTCTATATATTATTCTAGATAATTAATACATCAAAACAGCTCACTGCAAACAACTTATCTCAAAACAACTTCCAAACATTTCCTATTATAAGGTGGAGTGGGCCTTGCTACAGACCTGCTCCTTACCCATATGATATAAGAATATCCCATGATCTACAATTCCAGATCTTGAGAGGCTGTGTCCGAAGGATTATTATTTTGGAGCCACCTGAGGCTACTTCAGTGGATTCAAAGCCAGTCTGAACTATAGCTTGAGACTCATTAGTTATTCTGTGATGGTAAGGACTAGAGATAGATGTGAACAGGACTCACAGGGTGGCTATATCTGGAGATGCGATCTTTAGGACATTATCATAGCTAAATATGGCCATAAGGGGAAACACTAATCTGACAGAACTATGCCCTTACAGAAGAGAAAGAGAACTCCCTTTGTCTCACCCTGTGAAGATAGAAGTGGTCACTGGCTGTCTTAGTTAGGGTTCTCTAGAGTCACAGAACTTAGTCTCTATGTAGTAAAGGGATTTATTGATGACTTACAGTTTGTAGTCCAACTCCCAACAATCAACTCCCAACAACAGTCATGGCAGCAGTTGTGAATGGAAGTCCAAGGATCCAGCAATTGCTCAGTCCCACAAGGCAAGCAGGCGAAGCAGAGAGAGCCTTTCTTCTTCCAATGTCCTTATATACGTCTCCAGCAAAAAGTGTGGCCCAGGTTAAAGGTGTGTGCCACCACACCTTTAACCCCGGATGACCTTGAACTCATAGAGCTTTCTATGTTAATTCTATGGGATTCATAGCCACTATTCCTCAAGGTCTCCATGCCAAGATTCAGGTCAGAAACTTGTATCTCTCAGCCTCCAGATTAGGGGCACAGGTGAGCCTTCTAATTCTGGATTGTAATTCTGGATTTCAGACGTAGTCAAGTTGACAACCAGGAATAGCCACTACAATCCACCCCTTGTCAACTTGACACAAATAATATCCCATGTCCACATGAAACAATAACAAAATCATGAGTACGCCTAACATGATATAACTATTCCTCGTACAGTCGCAAACGCATTTATAAATTTACAATGTCACTTGGGAACATTTTTTAGTGTCTCAACTTAAATACCAATTGATGTTAAAGAAATTGGAAGAAAAGTGTATTTTTAACAAAATAAGACAGAAGCATTCATATTACTTATAATCCTCGTTTCTGCAACTGATTACGTGGCCTTAGCTGGTATTTATAACTACCTTCCTCTACTACCCATTCTGTATTTCCTTCCCCCTCAGCAAGCACCTCAGCAGGTCTTGGCTCTTTTCCTGGAGGATTGACCCATATCTTCATTCCTGATGGGTCTGCATCCTTTGTCATCCTGCTTGGATTAGGCTGTTGTAATTTCCCATTGACCTTAATCACAGGGCATGGAAGTACTAAGAGACACCCTAAGGGATCTCCTGCACTCCAGACATAATTTTGCTTACCTCCATTGTGAAGAGGCAATCCGATTTCTCCATGGTAATCTGGATCTATCACTCCTCCTAATACTGTTATTCCCTTCTTAGCCTGTTGGTTTGAGGGCATTAGAAGCCCAAAATGACCAGGGGGAAGTCTGAGCTTCCAGTTCAATGGAATGTTTGTTGTGGCTCCTGGTAGGAGAACTCCACCCTCTGGAACCAAAACTTCTAGGCCAGCAGAACCTAGAGTTGTGGGGACAGGAAGCAAAAATTTTCCTAGAGGGTCACTAGGAGTGATAGTGAGTGGAACTATTCCCTTTTCCACCCCTTGATTCCTGGACCCATGGATCTTGGCTATGGGGGAAACTGTGCCATATATTGGACGCTGATTCAAAGCATATACTGCCTTCTGAAGAACTCTGCCCCAGCCCTCCATGCTGTTGCCACCTAATTGGCGCTGAAGCTGTGTCTTCAAAAGGCCATTCCATCTTTCTGTCAGGCCAGCCACTTCAGGATGATGGGGAACATGGTAAGACCAGTGGATTCCATGATCATGGGCCCACTGTCGCACTTCTCTGGCTGTGAAGTGAGTTCCTTGGTCAGAGGCAATACTGTGTGGAATACCATGATGATAGATAAGGCATTCAGTGAGTCCATGGATGGTGGTTTTGGCAGAAGCATTTCGTGCAGGAAAGGCAAATCCATAACCAGAATAAGTGTCTACTCCAGTAAGAACAAAACGTTGTCCTTTCCATGGAGGAAGCGGTCCAATGTAGTCAACCTGCCACCAGGTTGCTGGCTGGTCACCTCGAGGAATGGTGCCATATCTGGGGCTCAGTGTTGGTTTCTGTTGTTGGCATATCTCGCATTCAGCAGCAGCTGTAGCCAGGTCAGCCTTGGTGAGTGGAAGTCCATGTTGTTGAGCCCAAGCATAACCTCCATCTCGGCAACCATGACCACTTTGTTCATGTGCCCATTAAGCAATGATAGGGATGGCTGGGGAAAGAGGCTGACTGTCCACCGAACGGGTCATCTTATCCACTTGATTATTGAACTCCTCCTCAGACGAAGTCACCTTTTGGTGAGCATTTACATGGGACACAAATATCTTCACATCCTCTGCCCATTTGGAGAGATCTATCCACATACTTCTTCCCCAGATGTCTTTCTCACCAATTTTTCAATCGTGATCTTTCCAGGTCCCTGACCATCCAGCCAATCCATTGGCTACAGCCCATGAGTCAGTGAACAATTGTACTTCTGGCCATTTCTTCTTCCAAACAAACTGTAATACCATGTGTACTGCCCGAAGTTTTGCCCACTGTGAAGATTTTCCTTTACCTGTATCTTTCAGGGTTGTCCTGGAAAGGGGTTGTAATGCTGTAGCTGTCCACTTTTGGGTGGTGCCTGCATAACGTGCAGAGCCATCAGTAAACCAGGTCCTAGTCTTTTCTTCTTCAGTCAGACGATCATAGGGAACACCCCATGAAGCTATAGGCGCATGCTTGGCAGCAGATGGCATTGTAACAGGAGTGGAAACCATAGGCATTTGAGCAACTTCTTTATGTAACTTGTTTGTGCCCTCAGGACCTGCTCTGGCCCGATCACGTATATATCACTTTTATTTGATGATTGACTGCTGTTGTGCACGTCCTATTTTATGACTTGAAGGGTCTGATAGCACCCAGCTCATGATGGGTAGTTCAGGTCGCATAGCAACCTGGTGTCCTATTGTCAAACGTTAAGTTTTCACTAAGGCCCAATAGCAGGCCAAGAGCTGTTTTTTAAAGGGAGAATAGTTGTCTGCAGATGAAGGTAGAGCTTTGCTCCAAAATTCTAAGGGTCTCTTCTGTGATTCACCTACAGGGGCCTGCCAGAGGCTCCAAACAGCATCTTTATCTGCCACAGACACCTCAAGTACCATCGGGTTTGCTGGATCATATGGTCCAAGTGGTAGAGCAGCCTGCACAGCCGCCTGGACCTGTTGAAGAGCCTTCTCCTGTTCCAGGCCCCACACAAAGCTAGCAGCTTTTTGAGTCACTTGGTAAATGGGCCTGAGTAGCACACCCAAGTGAGGAATGTGCT
>JADRCD010158360.1:0-14947 GCA_019843815.1 Montemys delectorum
CTCCCATTCTTCTAAGTCCTGGGAGCTGGTCTCCCATTCTTCTAAGTTCTGGGAGCTGGTCTCCCATTCTTCTAAGTCCTGGGAGCTGGTCTCCCATTCTAAGTCCTGGGAGCTGGTCTCCCATTAAGTTCAACTAAAGGCTAAGTCCCCACAGCACAGTTTGAAAATTTTAACCTCTCATAACATTCTATTGAACTGGAAGCTCAGACTTCTGGTCATTTTGGGCTTCTAATGCCCTTAAACCAACAGGCTAAGAAGGGAATAACAGTGTTAGGAGGAGTGATAGATCCAGATTACCATAGAGAAATTGGATAGCCTCTTCACAATGGAGGTAAGAAGGATTATGTCTGGAGTGCAGGAGATCCCTTAGGGCGTCTCTTAGTACTTCCATGTCCTGTGATTAAAGTCAATGGGAAATTACAACAACCTAATCCAAGGAGGATGACAAAGGATGCAGACTGATCAGGAATAAAGGTATGGGTCAATCCTCCAGGAAAAGAGCCAAGACCTGCTGAGGTGCTTGCTGAGAGTAAAAGAAATACAAAATGGGTAATAGAGGAAGGTAGTTATAAATACCAGCAAATACCAGCAAATACCAGCTAAGGCCATGTAACCAGTTGCAGAAACGAAGATTATAAAGTAATAAGAATGCTTCTGTCTTATTTTGTTAAGAATTCATTTATGGGGGGGTGGAGAAATGGCTCAGCAGTTAAGAGCATTGACTGCTCTTCCAGAGGTCCTAAGTTCAATTCCCAGCAACCACATGATGGTTCACAACCATCTGTAATGGGATCCAATGCCCTCTTCTGGTGTAGCCCTCTTCTGAAGACAGCTACAGTGTACTCATATAAATAAAATAAATATTTTTTTTAAAAAAAGAATCCATTTGTGTTTCTTCCAATTTGTTTTTACTTTATCTGCATTTATTTTATGTTGAATTTATTCCCTTGCTATGAGTTTTTGTTTCTTCAGTTTCTTCTGGGCTATCCTTTTCTTCTGTGCAGCCTCCACTTCTGGCTTTGGAACAATCTGCTCCTTCTCAGTGAGGATCATCTCCATGCGGCAGGGAGCTCATGTATGGGTTGATCCGGCCATGAGCTCTGTAGGTTCGTCGGTGCATCTTAGGTGCCTCGTTCACCTGGATGTGCTCAGTGACTAGAGAATCTACGTCTAAACCTTAAGTTAAGCATTACTCTCTGCGTTTTTAAGCATGTGCAGCAAAAATTCAGCACTCTTTTTCAGCCACCGTCCCTGTGTCCAGCCCCACTTTGGCCTGGGCGCACCTGCCGACTCCACTACTATACCGCCGGAACGGCACACGCTGCTTCTTTAGAGTGACGTCCTTCACATACTTGGTGGCTTTTCGGATATGGATGCCCTTGATGATCTCGGCAGTTTCCTGGGTGTTCTTAAAGTGAACGGAAGGGTTTGAACCTCTTGATTTGCAAAATTTTGTGGGGTTTTCTGAGTCAAGAGAGTAGCTAACCTGGGCAGTGGTGGCCCACACCTTTAATTCCAGCACTGGGGAGGCAGAGACAGGCAGATTTCTGAGTTCGAGGCCAGCCTGGTCTACAGAGTGAGTTCTAGGACAGCCAGGGCTAAACAGAGAAAGCCTGTCTCAAAAAACAAAACAAAACAAAACAAAAAACAAGAGAGTAGCTAACCATCTTTACAAGTTACCTCTGGCGGCTTACAGGAAGAACGTTTCTTCCAATTTTGTTAACATCAATTGTACTTAAGTTGAGACACTAAAAGAATGTTCCCAAGGGACATGGCCCCATTGTAAATTTACAAATGCATTTGTAATTGTACAAAGAAGAGTTATATCATGTTAGGAGTACTTATGATCTCACTTTTTCATGTGGACATGAGATACTATTTGTGTCAAGTTGACAAGGGATAGATTGTAGTGGCTATTCCTAGTTGTCAACTTGACTATGTCTGAAATGAACTACAATCCAGAATTGGAAGGCTCACCTGTGATCCTAATTTGAAGGCTGAGAAATACAATTATCTGACCTAGATCTTAACATGAAGATCCTGAGACATAATGGCTTTAAATTCTGGAAGGTTAAGACCGGAAGATCTCTGAGTTCAAGGTCATCTGCAAATAAATGTGGGATGACACACACCTTTAATCTGGGCCACACCTTCTGCTAGAGACCTATTTAAGGACATTAAAAGAAGGAAGATTCTCTCTCTCTCTCTCTCTCTCTGTCTCTCTCTGTCTTTTTTTTTTTTTTTTTTTTTTGCTTGTTTGCCTTGTGGGACTGAAAAACTGCTAGATCCTTGGACTTCCATTCACAGCTGCTGCTGATCATTGTTGGGATCTGAACTATAGACTGTAAGTCATCAACAAATTCCTTTACTATACAGAGACTACTCATAAGTTCTGTGACTCTAAAAATCCCTGACTAATACACATGCCCACATAATGACATGGAGATTATAAATTTGTTTTGTTTTGTTTTTTTGAGACAGGGTTTCTCTGTGTATCCCTGGCTGTCCTGGAACTCACTCCGTAGACCAGGCTGGCCTCGAACTCAGAAATCCACCTGCCTCTGCTTCCCAAGTGCTAGGATTGAAGGCATACAACACCACTGCCTGGCAGAGATTATATTTCTTAATAAGCATCAAGAATTATAGCTGAGCAGATAGTCATCTATTCTGACTCAACTATGATGGCCTGACCTATTTTCCAGCCACATGCTCCATTACCTGCCATCTTAGTCTTGCCCTGGCTGCTCCTGCTCCATTCATCTCCTCACGGAGACTCCCTTGTGACACCCTTATTGATCTCTGCCCGCCCCTTTGACATCCCTTCCATCACTGGGATGGAAAAATCCCATTTTATCTCTCCTGCCCATCTATTGGCTATTTAGATCTTTATTAACTGACTAAGCTAGTGAAGTAATAAAGTGAAAAACAGAGTTCTGGAGATGTAGAAATAAAGTAAAATAAGAGAGCCATATTCCAGCTCCTGTAAGCAGCAGCTTCAGACACTGAGAAGTTGTGTTTCAGAGATAGCTAAGGACATGCAATAAAAACAAAGTTCTGGTGGTCAGAATGTTGAGACAGAATGACCAGGCCATTCTGACTAAGCTAAGTAAAGCCAAACAAAAATAACTGGTGGTTGCAATGACTTTAAGGTCCACAAAAACAAGATTAGCAATTCTCGAAAGAACCCCCCAACTCCTCCCGTGGTGAATTTTGAAAAAGACCACAAACTGTCACCCTGACCTTGCTGCCAACAATCCCCCTACCACCTAGTTACTCAGCCCCTTCCCAGAGACTTTTCAAGGAAAGGTACAGAGCTAAATAGAGAAGTTGGCTGACTAAGCCAAGAACAGCTCCCTGAGCAAGCCAACCAATGCCTGATGAGATCCTTTGTCCTGTGTTCCACCAACCAGAGTAAGCCAGCTAGCCTTGTTGCAGAAATCTGCCCTCTGTAAAATATAAAAGATGTGTGCTTTCTGAGTTCTGAGTTGACCCCACCCCCCACCCCATAAGGGTGGGCAACCCCAAGTACATGGATCAATAAAGCTCATGTTATTGCAACAATCTATTGTCAATCTGTGTTCTCTGGGTTGAGCCAAGTTTACTATACCAGCTCAGTCAGTGGGTTCTCCGGGGAGGGAGCAAAGATTGAAAGGAAAAAGACAATTAGATAACACTGTAACATGACTCCAGCCAGTTCTGAAGCTGAAGGCAGGTTTATTTTTTTCCAGACTGCTTTTATACCATTCTAGGTACATATAAAGAGTATGGTCAGTCCTACGACATAAACAAAGCAGTTAGGGAACAAACAAAGCATAAATAAGGAAAAAACAGACAATAATCAAAGTAATCAAACAAGCAATCAACAAAGTCCAGTGCTCACTGTGTCTTTATCAGGATGGCCTTCCTAGATGCAGCCTCAAAAGCTCTCTACAATTAACCAATCAGAGGTGATGGAGAACAATGACACAGGAGATGCTTCAACAATTATGACCCTGCCAACATCCAATAGCAATTAGGTGTCTTTGCACAGAAATCAGCATTTGAATACACATTATGTAAAATTATCCTACAACTGAGGCCAGCCTACCTTGCACAGTCCAGGATGTCCATGGGGTACATGACAGGACCTGGGCTTCATAGTGAATTCCAGACCAACCTGGGCTACAGTGAGACACTGTCTCAAAAAAACAAAACAACTACTACTAAAGAAAAGTCAAACCTCAAGCAACAAAAACTAAAATCTGGAAGGCTATAATTTTTGTCTTTAGCACAGTAACTACTGTTGAAATATATCTCTTACCTGATGGCTGGAGGGTATGCCTTCAATCCCAGCACCAAGGAGGCAGAGGTGTGTGCATATTGGGGGCAGATGGGGTTCTCTGTGAGTTCAAGACTATGCAAAGAGCCGGGCAGTAGTGGTGCACTCCTTTAATCCCAGCACTTGGGAGGCAGAGGCAGGTGGATTTCTAAGTTCGAGGCCAGCCTGGTCTACAGAGTGAGTTCCAGGACACCAGGGCGACACAGAGAAACCCTGTCTTGAAAAAAAAAAAAAAAAAAAAGACTATGCAAAGAGAATACAATGTCGACACATGTATTTGCTTTTTTTTCAGGTGGTGGTTTGTTCTTTTCCCCTTAGCTGGGGTTGGTCTTTACAATTTTACTCATATTACCAAGTCTGAAAAGATTAGGAAAGAGTCACTACTCCAGGCCATCAAATTCCTTTAAGAAAGCAAAGAACCAGCTGGGCAGTGGTGGGCACACCTTTAATCCCAGCACTTGGGAGGCAGAGGCAGGCAAATTTGTGAGCTCCAGGATAGCCAAGGCTACACAGAGAAACCCTGTCTCTAAAAACAAGACAAACCAACCAACCAAACAAACAAACAAACCGTAGCAAACAAAAAACAAAAAGAAAGCAGTGAGCCTTTGTGGAACCAAAACCTTTACTGCATAGGGATGGTTAAAATACTTGGATTAGCCTTGTGTTGTGGAAGGACAGGCCTTTGATCCCAGCTCTCTGGAGCCAGAGGCAGGCAGATCTCTGTGTGAATTCCAGGCCAGCCTGGTCTACATAAGGATTATCAAAATACCCAGTGCTACAAAAGGAACCCTGTGGAGTGGGGAGGTCACTGAGGGCAAGAGATGACAAACAAACAAGAACACTTGCAAAAAAGTCTCACAAGATAGGTGGGATTTTTTTTTTTAAAGTTGTTTTGTAAGAAGGAACCAAACTGAAGCCTTTCGAATAGAACTTCCATTTTGAATAGGGGTCAAATAAAGTTTAAGTTTCCCAAAGACTTCCCTGGGTACCATCTTGTTTGGCAGAAAGAGACAGGTAAGTGGCAACTAGCATCCTACTTGGCAAGTTGAGATGTGAATGCTAGTCAAGTGGGCCCACTACAGTTCAATAACCCAGCCTATGGGAACAGACAGGATAAGTGTACCCAAAGACATGTTCCTAAGGAAGTCTCCTTATCTCTACATCTGCCTCTGGTCTGCTTGAGACAGCTCTTTCTATTTTCTGCTTAATATACTTCTCCAAGAAGTTCTCTCTTGCTATTCTAAAAGAAATTGTCTGGATAAGTCATTTCTTGCAGGTCATACACCCACTTTTATGATCTCTTATTTCCTATATCAATCCAGATATTTACTCCAGGTTTCCTTTTGGTTATCCTATGAATCTGAAGTAATAAAGTGAAAAACAAAGCTATAGAAACAAAGTTCTGGGAATGTAGAAATAAAGGTAAAAACATGACTTTTAAGAAAGAAATAATAAGCCAAAATTACCTATAGTAGAGACATCTGATTGTATAAGAAAAACAAAGTTTTTAAGGTCAGGAGGGCTGGGATGAACTAAAAGCTGACCAGAACATAACCAGTAAGAACAAGATTAGATGTTCTACCCCTCCTTGTACTGGGGTCCAAGAACACCCTGACCTTACAAAAATTTCAGGACTTTCCATCATGACCCGTTCCAGGGGCCTTCCAGGTACAAGAGTTAGGTAAGGGGGCAAATGTAGCCAAGAGCAGCCTCCTCGAGTAAGACAACCAATGCCTGAAGAGATCCTTTGTTTGATACTGCACAAATCAGAATAAGTCAACTAGCCCTGTTACCTCTGTAAAGTATAAAAGATGTGTGCTTTCTGAGGTCGGAGTTGCCTCTTCCAACTTGGATGAGCAACCCTATGTGCATTGGCCACGCATGTTGGATCAATAAACCTCATGTTATTGCAGCGATCTCTGTCAATCTGTGGTTTGTGGGGTAGCGCGTCTGGGCTAAGGCTCTCTGAGGGTCTCAGAGAATCTTACAAATCAGCATCCCATAACCCAAGCCCTTTGATTCTTAGGAGACAGCAAACACATTTTCTTTTTTAACACTGCAAAAATAATTCAGAATTCTGCCTGCCTCTGTCAAACACAGATGATAAGCTAGCTGGGTGGGATCCTGCCCTGGAATTACCATTTCTACCACAAGTGGGCCTAACCTTGCTCTGCCCCAGGCTGACCCTGAACTCAGGAATCTGCCTGCCTTTGAAAGCATGAAAAACTTTGCTGAGTGGGATCTCCTGCAATCACTCCCTGAATCTCTTTATCTCCTTCCTTAGAATCTTTTCTGACAAGTTGGCTCACGGCAAAGCTGCTTTTGTTCTTCAGATTTGTGAAGCCCCTCATATAATTCCTATTGCATGCTTATAGTTTGCACAATTAAGACATGTATCTTTGAACTAATGTTTTTAGAGTTCTTTTCCACAGCATTAAGGGCTGTCCTGAAGGTCCCAGAGTTTGCCATTTGCTGAAATTGCTACACTGAAAGACCCCCGTAGGGAGACCCTCACTCAAGTCTCGGGAGAACTGGCACCCAAGGAAACACAAGAGACCATCTTGATGTAAACACACGAGGCAGTTTTAATATCGGAGCTCCGGGTGGACTCATATCTCACGCAGGAGACAGAGGAATCGACCCTGAGGCTCAGGGGTTAGGGGTTTTTATAGGAAGGAGGTCTAGGGGAACAAAGGAATCAGCATAGCCTATACATGATTGGCTAATTCAAATCCAGCTAGAATACGTGCAGATTAGAGCACAGGGAAATTCCTAAGGGTGGTATTGAGGCAGCAGGGCATCTGGCTGGCCTCCAACCATAACTAAGAGAATCAGATGGCTCATCATTCAGAGCCTGCCAGGACATGTCCCTGCATGCCTAGACATATTTTTCTCTATGTTTATAGTTTTAGGTCTTCTTGACCTGCCAGTTCTTGGAGTAGCTAGTAGCCTGCTTGCTCATTCCCAGGCCTATGTAGGCAAGCTTGTGCTGGATTCTCAGGCTTATAATTCTTCTACCTGGCCAGCACAGGTCCCAAGCTTTAGTTATTCCTTTTCAACACCTTCTCCTCCCCTCCTAGATTCATGTTGTCTCTGATTATCACGGAGTCATTAGTTAACAAGTGTTGGATACAGACCCCCTACCTGGATGTCTCTTTGCAGAACCTGTTTGCTTCAAGATAGGACGCTATGTTCTGCAAGAAAAGACATCTTGCCTTTTGCAGCTCCGCCCATTTGCAGGTGGGGATGAGTCAGCTCCAGTTGGGGGTTTCCTCCTTGTGTTTTTTTATACCCCCATGCTCCTCAGTATAAATTGAGCAGAGAGGAAATAAAAATTGGTATTCTCCCTTGACGAACCACCGAGTCTGTGTCTTCTGTTAAATCCCCCAGTCCTACACTACTCTTGGTACCGTGACAGCGTGGGCGCTGTCAAACAAGGAGGACATTCCTTGAACAAACAAGCCTTATGACTAGGAGGCCCATGCCTGCTAGTCCTGTCCCAGAGGCAGGAACCATGTCATGACGCATCGGGCAAATCCTGATGGGTGGGAATATGTAACTGTAACTTGGCACAGATGTTTATGGTTTCAGGCTTAAATTTTTCTGTGATATTCTGGCTTGGGGTCACAGTTCAGCTCCCAAGTTCTGTGGCCCTGAACAATCAGTAGCCAGTATCAACCTGAGGACAATAGACTTTTGTCATCTACTTTTGAACGTCCCAAGAAACAGTCAGCTCCCAAGTCTGTGTTGCTACCCCCGCTGGTCAGTTCTGCTGCCTAACTCAAGTATCTTGCTTTGCTTGGGTTGTTTTGATTTTCAGCCTCCAACAGTTTGTTTTTCAAGACAGGGTTTCTCCATGTAGCTTTGGCTGTCCTGGAACTTGCACTTTTAGATTAGGCTGACCTTTGCCTGCTGAGTGCTCGATTAAAGGCGTGTGCAGGTTTTGTTAAGATTTTAATTCCCTATTCTAATAAACATAAATTTCATATTATGTTTTTGATAGAGGAGACATATTTACTGTTTCTTACTACGGGGCCCTTGAAGTTGATTGTAAGTCCTTTGTACCTACACAAACACTTAGCGCCCCTCCAGCTGACCTCAGCAAATCTGTCTTGGAACTCACTCTGTAGATCAAGCTGGCCTCGAACTCAGAAATCCGTCTGCCTCTGCCTCCCAAGTGCTGAGATTAAAGGCGTCTGCCCGGCGACCTCAGCAAATCTTACCTTGCTAGTGATTTTAGGCTTCCAATGTCTCCTTCTGGACACGCCCCCACCATCCTATAGGGCGAGCAGCCTGGGAGGAGCTCTAGTTTCTCAGGCGCGCCTATTGGGCACGCCTATGACTTCAGAAAGATAACCAATGGTTATCAGCTGGGATCTCCTAGTCTCTGCCAAAGGGAGTTCTGAAATCCGCTTGAGTGCAGCTGTGCTAGTGGATTACCAGTGCGTGGGTCCCGGGCGCACCCGGGGTAGGTGGGCCATTCTGGGCAGTTGGGGAGGCCGCACTGCGGGCTCGTTACCCTCCTACCCTTTTCCAGGATCTAAGCAGCTAGCAGGACTTCAACTTGCCCTCACCTCTTTAGATTTCAGGGAAGAGAGTCACTGCCATCAGGCTAGGCTTCACACACAAGTAAGAGGTAGGAGAACCCGGACCGACCCCGAGGTGGTGGCAGGAGTGTGATATCCCTGCAAGCAGGAGGACAAGGCAGCAGGATGGGGACAGTTAGAGGCCACTGGGGTCCTCACACACCACCGGGTGTGTGTGTGTGTGTGTGTGTGTGTGTGTGTGTGTGTGTGCACTGCCAGTGAAGGCTTCAGCCTTCCCTCTCTGCCCCATCCTCCCTCTCCCTCTCTCCCTCTCTCCCCTCCCCCTCTCTCCTCTCCTGACTCCACTCCTCCCTCTCCTTTTCCTAGGCTCGCTCTCCATCTCTCCCTCTCCTGCAGTCCTTCTTTTTCTCCTCCTTTCTTTTTCCTTTCCCTTCCATGTCCTCCCCGAACTTTGACTTCCCTTCCCCTCCTCCTGTAACCTTATCCCCCCCCCCCCCCCCCTCCCCCTCCTCCTTTCCCCCTCCCCCCTCCCTCCTCCTCACCCAGTCGCCAATAGGGTGGGTCTCTTGTGGACTAAGTGGGCCTCAAAGTTGCTATGGAGTAGAGGTTAACTTCGAACTCCTGCCTCCTGTGTCTATCTCCCACAGACTAGGATTGTTATTGAGCATCACTTTGCCCATTTTTCCTCTCTCTTTCCTTAGCCACTGGCCAGATGGAGCCCAGCACCTCAACCAGGTGAGTGCTTTGCCAAGGTTTCTCTAAGAAGGAAAGTGGGACTCAGGTGAAGAGTCAGCTGGGCAAGAGGAGCATTGGCTAAGGGATCCAAAATGCTATTTTCCCTATGGAATATCACTGGTGAGGTTATGAGCTCAGTGAATGAGGAAGGGGAGTGGTAGGGGACCCCTAACTCTTCCTAGTCTCTGAGATGAGGTCATCTCTTCCATCTCTTCAGGAAGCATTTCACCATCAATGACTTTGAAATTGGGCGTCCTCTAGGCAGGGGGAAATTTGGACGTGTGTACCTGGCACGGCTCAAGGAAAATCATTTCATTGTGGCCCTGAAGGTCCTCTTCAAATCTGAGATAGAGAAGGAGGGATTGGAGCACCAACTCCGCAGGGAAGTGGAGATCCAGGCACACCTACGGTAAGTAAGCATGGTCTATGTGGAACTCAGGGCTGGGTTTTCCAGCCCCTGCTTCCCTCTTGTGCTGCCCTGACCTCTGAACTCAGTCTTCTTCATGACTCCCAAATAAGCATTTGTTTTCAACATGAAGACTTTTCTCTGTAGCTCATTCTGCTTAGAACAATTTTCTCTTGGTGTTGGACATGCCAGTTTCAAGTGTATACACATGTGCAAGTCAGAGGTCAACCTGCGGTGTTGCTCCTCAGGCGATATACATCTTCTTTTTTAAAAAGTCATTCCTTCGTCCTGAGCACCTGGGAAGCAGAGGCATGTAGATCACTGGGTGTTTTGTTTTTGGTTTTTTTGTTTTTGTTTTTTCGAGACAGGGTTTCTCTGTGTAGCCCTGGCTGTCCTGGTACTCACTCTGTAGACCAGGCTGGCCTCGAACTCAGAAATCCACCTGCCTCTGCCTCCCAAGTGCTGGGATTAAAGGCGTACGCCACCACTGCCCTGCTAGATCACTGAGTTTAAGGCCAGTCTGATGGTACCTAGTGAGTTCCAGGCCAACCAGGGTTACACAGTGAAAACTCTGCCTCAAAAGTAATCAATTTTATTGTATACCTACTTATTTGTTTGTTCATTTTAGTTTTGGTTTGGTTATTTGGAGACAGGGTTTCTCTGAATACCCCTGGATGTCTTGGAATTCGCTCTGTAGATCTGGTAGGCTGCTCTTGAACTCCCAGATTTGCCTGCATCTGCCTTCGGAGGGCTGAAATTAAAGTCTTGCACTGCTCAGCAATTTTTTTTTTAAGTTACAGGTGTGGTGGCACATGGGCTTCATGTGAGTCACAGCACACATGTGGAGGACAACTTGCAGGAACTAGTTCTTCTCTTCCACATGCAGATTCTGGAAGTGGTACTCTGTTGGCACGCTTGGCAACCAACGTCTCTGTTTGCTGTGCTATCTCGCCTGCCTTGACTCTTCCTTCCTCCCTCCCTCCTTCAGACACCCGAATATCCTTCGCCTGTACAACTACTTCTACGATGACACTCGGGTGTACTTAGTCCTGGAGTATGCCCCAGGGGGTGAGCTCTATAAGGAGCTTCAGAGGAACCAGAAGCTAGACCAACAGCGAGCAGCCACGGTGAGGGGAGTTCTGGGACTGGGGCTGCGTGCAATGATGACAGGTACTGACTGTAGCTGCCAATATCCCTTCCTAACTCTTCCTAACTTACTATTTTCTGTAGTAGTGTGTGATGTGTGATAGGGGAGCATACAGGGCCATAGTGTGCACATCATGAGACAACTTGGAGAGGAGTCTGTTTTCTCTTTTCACCTTTCTGTGGCTTACAGGAATGGAACCCGTTCGCCAGGCTTGTGCAGCAAGCTCTCTTACCCACTGAGACAGAGACATCTTGCTAGCCTTCATCTTTCTTTCTTCTGAGTTGGAGGAAATCTTGCTACATAATCCACGCTTCCCCAAAATCTCCAGGATGATCTGAAATGTGTGAAATCCTTGATGATGCCTGGCTTGGGGTGCTGTAGTTCCCTTCCTGGGGCAGAGTCCTTTCTAACTGGCTCAGAATTGCTTGGAACTCGTGGATAGCCCAGGTTAATCATGAAATTGCAACCTCTTATCTCCTAGGATGACAGGCCACCCAGCTTTGGACTGTTTTTTTCCATGAGGGTTCTTTATTGGTTTGCATGTTTTTGTTTTTGTTTTTAGGTGTGCTTAGATGTAACTTGTTGGTCTAGTTCATGCCTAGTGTGTCTATGGCCTTGGGCTTATCCCCAGTATAGCCACAGAATATTATTATTGATAGATTATATTTTGTTTTAAGACGGGGTCTCTCATTCTTTCTGTGTGACCTGAAACAATATATGTAGACAGGTTGGCCTCAAATTCAGGTTGGCCTCAAATTCACAGTAATCCTCTTGCCTCTGCTTCCCAGATGCTGGCTACCACACATACCACACCTAGAGTCTTTCATATCAAGCATCAAATTCTAACTGGGGCTGGAAAGACAGCTCATTGGGTAAGGCTGAACACCAGCATCCTGGGACCCACATGGTTGAAGGAGAGAAGAAATCCAGAAGGTTGTCCTTGGACCTGTGCATGCACTTATTCACATATATAGGCACAGAAAAACAGTAAATAAATGCAATGAAAATAGTATATAAAAAGTCCAACTCTATTAGATAGAAAACAAAACCATAAACATATATTGGAAAGCTAGCTAGGTGTAGTGTTGTTGGCCTATAATTCCAGCACTTTGAAGGCTGGGGCAGAAGGCTCAGGAGTTCAAGGTCAGCTTGGTCTACATATCAAGTTTCAAGCCATAGGGTTTCCAGAGTGAAACCTTATCTCATAAAAGGAAAAAAAAAAAGGTGCCTAGAAATTGTAGGCACTTTAAGGAAAGCCCTAGCAGTCATTATCCCAGCAGCAGCAGTAGTTGGCTTCACTAGACATCAAAATCTCTGACTTCTGTGGCCTTCCTTCTGAACCTTTGGGGGAATGTTGTGATTGGCTCAGCACAGCTTGTGTCTAGCTCCTTGTTTTGCTAAGTCTATGGGGAGAACCTGGCTGGTTTATAACCATGGTGCTATTTCAAGATAGGCAGATCTCAAGAGTTTAAGGCTGACCTGGGCTAGACAGTGAAGATCCTCTTTTAAAAAGAACAAAGAAGCAGGTGATGGTGACTGAGGCCTTTACTCTCATCACTCATGGGTCTACAGAGTGTTCCAGGATAGTTAGAGCTACACAGAGAAACCCTGCCCCAAACCAAGAACAACAAGGCGGATAGACAACAAGGCACCACACTAAAAGATTGTCCTCTATGCTCCGCATGTGTGTGCGTGTACACGCAGAGATAGTAGAATTATAGTTCATGGCAATGATAAAATTCATAATGTCTGTGCTACCTCATAGGGAAGCTGTGAAACTCTTCTCCCTACCAGATTGCTTTTGTTCACACAGATAATAGAGGAGTTGTCAGATGCGCTGACCTACTGCCATGAGAACAAGGTGATTCACAGGGACATCAAGCCAGAGAATCTCCTGCTGGGCCTCAGGGGTGAGGTGAAGATCGCAGACTTTGGGTGGTCTGTGCATACCCCCTCTCTCAGGTGGGTTGGATGGGATGTGGGTGGGACCCTCACACTAGTGAGCCATTTCCCAGTGAATTTGTCTCACATGGAAGACCCAGATACAAACTGAGCCTTGGGATTAACAAGCACCTTTTCCAAATATACACTTTTAAAATGCACTTGCAAATTGAAAGAATCAGTTGGGTGGGGTGATGAACTCAGTAGATAAGAGCAGTTCCTTTGTGAGCAGGAAATCCTGACTTCAGATGGAAAGAACCTGTAAAAATCTGGCCAGGGCTATGGATGACTTTAACCCCTGCCTTGAGGGATGGAGACAGGCAGATCCTCAAAGCTGGTCAGCCAGACCAGCAGAAATGACTGGGTTAGGTCCAATGAGAGACCTTGCCTTACAGGAATACAGTGGAGAGCTCAATAAAGACACTGAATGTCCTCCTCTGTCTCTGTAGGCATGTGCACACACCTACACTCACAGGACACAAATAGAGCTTTGCTTTTCATTCCTAGTCTTTATCAGTGTTTGCCTTTGCCAGTAAGAGTCCATGTAAAATTAGCAAGCATCCCAGGAAGGAATTTCTCCACATCGATGAGCTACATGTCCTTGGTTCCTCTTGAGACACACACCATCTTTATGTGTGTTATAAGTCTTCCTCACTCACCGACTCTGCAGACCACCAGGCTGGCTTCAAACTCACAGCAATCCTGTGATGATATGCTTCAGGTGATATGCTACACCTGGCTGAGTAATTTTTAAACATGGGATTAGTGTATCTTCCCTTACAGTATTTATTTTTCTGAGTTAGTTTAGTTTGTTAATTTTTTTTCTTATATGTATGGATGTTTTGCCTGCATGTAGGACTTGCGCACCATTTTTCATGCCTTGTTCTTATGGAAGCCAGAAGAGGGCACCAGTTGGTTGTAAACAGCCACATGGATGCTACAAAATCCATTCAGGGTCCTAGAAGAACAGCCAGTGCTCTTAACCACGGAGTCATCTCTCCAGCCCTGCCTTGTCTGACTGGCTGGGGGTTCATGCTAGCCTCAAACACACAATGCTCTTCCTGTCCCAACCTTCTCAAATGCTGGAATTAAGAGATGTGAGCCACTACTATATCCATCTGCTTTCCCTGAATGTTAAACAAAAAGAAAAATCTGTGTTTATTCTCATGTGTGAGTGCAGGCACACATGTGCCATGTTGTGACTGGGAGGGTGGGGTATGTCAAAGGACACTTTCCAGACAGTCCCTCACCCTCCACCTTATTTGAGACAGGGTCCTTTGTTTGCTGTTTCATAGTTGGCTAGCTGGTCTAAAGGCTTTCTATGATTTTCCTCTGCCTCCCATCTTACTCTAGGAGTTCTAGGACTATAGCCACGCACTCAACTTTAAATGGGTTCTGGGGGATAGAACTAGTTCCTCAGGGATTCTCCCTGCAAGTGCTTTACCCCCTGACTCACCTACCCCTGTGAATCTTGAACCACATTAACAGTTGGTGTTTGTGAACAGTTCTCCCTGCCTCAGGCATGCACAGGATGCCCCTGCGTCTCCCATTTCCTTGCAAGTTGAACAGGGAAGATTTCCCTCCTTCTGAGCCTTTGTACAGCACTCCCTTCTGTGTCCTGTTCTAGGAGAAAGACAATGTGTGGGACTCTGGACTACTTGGCCCCGGAAATGATAGAGGGGAAGACATATGATGAGATGGTTGATCTGTGGTGCATTGGTGTGCTCTGCTATGAGCTGCTGGTGGGAAAGCCACCCTTTGAGAGCAGCACCTCCAGTGAGACATGCAGACGCATCCGTCAGGTAAGACGAACACACACACACACACACACACACACACACACACACACACAC
>JADRCD010158361.1:0-16827 GCA_019843815.1 Montemys delectorum
AAGAGAGGAGAAGAGAAAAGAGAAGAGAGAAGTCCTGGGTAGATTTTCTGTTTTTTGCTTTTTTTTCTTTTCAAAACAGCCCATTATCGGTGGTGCCATACTTGGACTCAGGGTCCTGGGTTCTATAAGAAAACAGGCTGAGCAAGCCATGGAGAGGAAGCCAGTAAGGAACACTCCTCCAAGACCTCTAAGCCAGCTCCTGCCTCTAGGATCCTGCCTTGTTTGAGTTCCTCTTTACTTCCTTTGATAAACAGTGCTGAGGAAGTATATAAACCCTTTCCTCCTTAGGTAGCTTTGGTCATGGGGTTTTAGCCCAGCAACAGAACCCCTAACTAAAACACACATCTACCAAGACAGTTAAGTCTTAAGCACCGCTGTAAAGTATTGCTAGAAGTTCATTTACATTGGCAAGGATTGTCTTAATTGTTTTATTGCCGAGACACCGTGATCAATGTAACTCTTATAAAAGAAAGCCTCTAGTTGGGAGCTTGCTTATAGTTTTAGAGGTTTAGTCCATGATTATCCTGGCAGAAATCTGTCAGGCATGGCAGTGGGGCAGTAGCTGTGAACTTTACATTTTAATCTGGAGGCGCAGGCAGAGAAGAGAATCTGGACCTGGTGTGGGCTTTTGAAACTGCAAAACACATTCCCAGTGACACACTTCCTCCAACCCTTCTCAAACAGTTCCATTCCCTGGTGCTTAGCATTCAAATATATGAGCCCATGGGAGCCATTCTCATTCAAACTACCACTAGGGCAAAGACTCAGTAGTGCTGTACATATGCCAATGGTCCATATTGGATAGAAATAGAAAAGAAATGTGTTTTGTTCAAGTCTGCAGAGTCCTTCTATGCCTCTTCACTTTTTTTTTTTTTTTTTTTTTTTTTTTTGTATTGTAATCTGTGCATATGTTGAGCAGAACAGGAAAGCACACTGCCTCAAGCCCTTGTTTAATTGCTGGGTGCTGGTCAGGGATGTGAAATCTCTGCTAGTATAGGTCAAGCTATATTGATACCTTCTTGGAGCACAGCGGAAGCCCTGACTGAGACTGTATGTGGTCCATATATCTTGTTACCTTTCTGAAATGTAATTTGGATCATATCATTGGTCTGCTTAGTCACCTCCTGCAATTTTTCCATTGTACTCGGAATATAATCCAAATGCTTACTTTGGTCTACAGTTGTAGCATCTCTGGCTTCTGCTTATTTGTCTGTCACTTGCCATCATCATCTGACCCTAGTTCCTGGAATGACCAATTGTCATCCTGTGGCCATAGTTCCTGGAATGCCTTTTTTTTTTTTTTTTCAGTTTTCAAGTTTATTCATTTGACTATGTCTAATTCAGATTTCAGCTGAAATGTTCTTTCTTAAGAACTATCTTTTCTTTTCTGTGCTAAGAATATTGACTTTAGCTTCACAGTTGGTGACTTCTGGCAAGGGTGTAGGAGGGGAAGGACTCCGTTCTAGTTACACGGGCAGGCCTCGGAGAGTTTGCCCGTGCTCCAGTGAGTATAGAGATAACACAATTGGGCTTGGTTTTTGTTGTTGTTGTTGTTGTTGTTGTTTGTTTTTCCTTTGAGGGAGGAGGTCACTGGGTGGAGGTGGACATGGAAGGTCTGGAAATGAGTGTGATTGGAGTGCATGATATGAAATTCCCAAAGAATCAATAAAAATATTACGTTTGCAAAAAAAGGAACGATCACTTACCACTTTTCATCCTAAGGCCTATTTTATTCACTTCCTTATTCCTTGTTTCTGGCATCTATCACTTTAAACTACCATTTAACAAGCTCTTTCAGTTTGCATGTCACATGCATTTAAGCACGGATTTTTGTATTAATTACTTTTCTTATTACTGTGACAAAATGCCCAACAAAAGTAACATTAAGACAACAGGGTTTGTTTTGGTGTATGGTTTGGGAAAACAAGGTAACAGGAAGGTGAGGTGGATGGCCATAGTGTATCTGTCATCAGGACATACGAATGCTGGTGTTGAGATGGCTTGCTTGTTTTAATTAAGTCCAATATTACCAGCCTATGAGATGGGGCCTGGTTCACATTCAGACTGGGTCTTCCTGCCTCCATTTAAGCTGTGTGGAAACAGCCTTGGGTGTGTTTACACACACACACACACACACACACACACACACACACACTTGTGTTTTCATAGCAATCCTAAGTCCAGTCAAGAAGCTAGGGAGATATCTCTGTAGATAAAGTAATAGCCATGTAATCATTAGGACCTGAGTTCAGACCCTCTGCACATATGTAAAATAAGATAAAAAGGCCCAGACTGCTGCACACTCCTGAAGTCCCAGTGGAGGCAGAAATAGAAGGATCCTGGAGGTTTGATGGTCAGTCGGCCTATAAGATCTGGTTCATGAAAAGCCCTGTTCCATAAAAAATAAGGTAGAGAGCTATTGAGCAAGGACTCTGATTTTGACCTCTGGTTTTTATATGCATAAACAATCACCCACATATGAATGAACACATACATACATATACCATACATGAAAACCAATTAGTTTTAATTCAACAAATGTATAAATAACACAGAAATCGGTATTAGTCCAAATGAGTTGACTATCATGATTAATTATCATGTTTCTTTTGAAAGAATATAAATCTAAGAAAGCAGAGACCATGTTCAGACCTTTGATGTTTTCAGTGCCTAGTACACTGTAAACTCTTAACAAGTATGGTATTTAGCAAATGAACCTATACCAGTGACTTTTAAATAACAGATATGTTAAGAGACAGTTTCCACACATGGGAAGTGTAGTCTAAGAAGTCCGACTCCGTGGTTTTCAGCGTGCTTAGCGATGTGGGCAAGCATCCTCATCGGCTAACTTTACAATATTTTCATCACTCCTTGACCCACGAGCAGCCACTTCTCCTTCCATTTCGTTATGCTCCCTGCAAACTACCTCTCTACTTCATGTCTCTGCACATTTGTTTTTTAGGGGGAAATTTCATATAAACAAAATCATGCAATGCATGCAAACACTTTTATGTAGTATAATGTTTTCAAGGTCTGTCTGCATGGCAGCCTGTACTCGTGATCTGTTGTTTTTTCTTGCTGAGTTCTATAAAGGTGTATCACATTTTGTTGTCTGCTCATCAACTAATGAACATTTGAGTTGTTTCTACTCTGTTTAATAAAAATATTCTCTGAAGACTTTTTTTTCACAACCTTGTATGTTGACATATATTTTTAGTTTTCATGGGTTTATACCAAGTAGTGGAATTAATGGGTCATAAGGCAACTTTATTTCTAGTATGTATGTTTATGTTTGCTTGTGTATGTGTGTCCATGTTTGTGTATGTGCATGTGTTTGAGGATGCATGTGGAGGCCAGAGGTCAATAACAGGTGTCTTCAATAGCTCTCCATTGTATTTTTTGTTGTTGTGTTTGTTTGTTTGTGAGACAAGGTCTTTCACTGAACTTAGAGCTGGCTGATTTGTCTAGGTGGTCTAGTTAGCATGTCCTTGGGAATCTCTTGTTTCCACTCCCCACTTCACAGTCCGAAGATTTTGGGCCCACACTGCTATGCCTGAAATTAACATGGGTGGTGGGATTTTAACTTGAGTCTCCATGTTTACGTAGCAAGCACTTTAGCAACTGTATTAATTACTTTGCTGTTGTCATGATTAAATGATTAAATACCATGAACAATGTAACTTATGAAAGACAGAATTTATGTAGGCTTATGGTTCCACAAGGTCAGACTCTATAAGGCAGGAAGGCAAGCATGGTGGCTAGCGCAGGATGCTCAAAGCTCATCTTGATCCACAAACCCAAAGCAGAAAGCGTGAACTGGATATGGTGGGAATTGGATCTTTAGATTTTAGGACCTAAAGTAAGGCCATACCTCCTAAACCTCCCCAAATGGTGTTATCATCTGGTGACCAAATGTTCAAATATATGACCCTGTGGGAGACAGTCTATTTTAAACCACTACATCAACTCAACTGTTTCTGCAAGTCCTATTTTTAACATTTTGAATAACTTCCAATTTTTCTAGAGAAGCCCAATGATTAAGGAGAACATAGCTGGTTGTATTTCAGTAGCAAAAGAGAAGCCCTGGGAAAGAACGAAGTTCAAATTTGGATATAATAAGGAAAAGTGGGAATTTATAGCAAAAGTTATTGAGAGTAGTGTGAGGTTGTTGCTAATGTGGCAGATAAGACCCTTATCAATACTGAAAGATGAGAAGATCAGTAAGAGATCCAGAAGTAGAGGCCTTGCTGGGGAGAGGAACCTGGCTTGATTGATTAAGGAGATTCCTTTAAAATCTGGCACAAATATTGAGGTGTCAGCTTCAGATATCTAGGCAAGGAGGCTTGCATTTGATGCTCTTAGATTCTGCTCAGTGATATTTTGTTCAGTGTGTAGCAGTACTGGTTGATTTGGTGTAGCTAAGCTGGGATGTACACATTTCCTTAATGCATGTAAAGCTACCTCATTTCTACTCCCTCCCTCCCTCCCTCCCTCCCTCCCTCCCTCCCTCCCTCCCTCCTTTTTTCTCCCTCCCTCTCTCCCTTCTTCCTTCTTTCCTTTCCTTTCCTTTCTTTTTCTTTTACTTTACCTTTTTTTTAGATATGTATGGTAATATTTGACAAGTCTGAAATTTTAGTCTTCTTTGGAAATCAAATCCACAAAGTATAAGGGTAGGCGACACCATCTATTATCTAATTCAGTTTATAACATTGATCACAGATACAGCACTGTGTCTTGCCCTGTACCTTTTTTACTTCCTTTCCCTCAATTTTTCTTTTTCCTCTTTTAATTTCTCTTTCTCCTTTTCTTCCTGTGCCTATGGCTCCCATATAGTATGATATGTTTCCAGTTCAGTTTCCTGTCTCAGTTACGGAAACACAGTGTATGATGCTTTAAAATAAATGAGCAGCTGTTAAAAGCGACTTTAACTTTCTCCCAAGGCATTTCATCCTGTATTTCTGTACTTAACCATCACCCATCCACAGTGTACTATATGCCTTTAGCTAATCCAATTCAGATTGATTTTAGTACTTAACAATACTCCCTGTTGTGGAGACCAGAGAACCCAATTGTTACTCAATTAGAAAAATGAAGGCCGGTGAGAGACAGAGCTTGAACGTCACCAGGGTTAACTTTTCCTAAGTATGAGGACCTTGCATATACTAGCTCCTGCTGTGCACAGTTCTATCAAAGGGAGTCAAACAATGATAACTGCTTATATTAATATTCATGTATTTCCCTTACAAGTCACTCATTCTATGTATTTAATATGCTATTTTGCCCTTTATTTTGGAAATGGTAATTTTAGATGGTGTGGACAGAAAGCAGCTGTGGAAGAATGAATATCCAGAACCCAGGGCCAGGACTGGCATAGTGATGTAGATCTTTGAGGCATGTTGAAAAGAAAAATTCCTGTAGAACGGGAAAGGCCCACATTGCATTGGCATGTTGTGCTTGTCTAGGAGGTGCATGGCCTCAGGGAGCTGCATTTTACTTTTAGGCTGCCAAATGCTTCAAGCCAGATGTCTAAACATAATGAAAATGAAACAAAGTGATTATTACTTATTTAGTTGTTCTAAAAAATCTATTACTAATTTTTAAAGTTTAGAATATTGATAACTCTCCTTGATAATACTCCTCTGTTTGATATCTGGCACCCTATTTTTAGAATAAGAGTATATGTATTTATGTCCAGACAACATAAACATAATTCTCACTTAATAGAGGATTTTTTTCAAATCCATAATTTGTAGAAGAATAATTATTTGGAACAATCAGATTTGAGTGGAGAAAAGCATTGATATTAATGCATTCTTTAAAATGTGCTGTGGATCAGCAAGTGTTGAAGGTCTCTTTTTGAATATTTCGTCTGGTGTCATTGCGTATCTTCTAAATGGCTTTCATAGAGATTTTGCAATAGAGGAGACTAGATTAGATTTGAAATCTATATGAAAGAGGAACTACTAGAAAGGTAAAGGATATGAGCGTGTGGGGTGACAGGGTGGATACAATTGGGGTTTGATTTATACATATGAAATAGTGGGCAGCAGCGAAGCCCACTATTCTATTTAATTGCTATGTCCTATCAACAAAAATGTAAAAAAGAAAAAAGAAAAAAAAAGAAAACAACCTATGTTTTAACAACTAAGTATTTTTACTCATTTCAGCTAGAAACCAAGTTAAATTAGTCATGATGTACTTGGTAAGAAACATTTTGATTTCAGAAATGCTGGGTTCTTCTAAAATCATGTTTTGTGCTTGGTATTGTTTTCTCTTAGAAAAACTTTTAGTTTGCATTTATTTACTCTTGATTGTTTTTTTCTAGACATTTTATTGGAGAATTCAGATTTTGAAACTAAATGTGGAACATTTTGTTTGCTTGGTCATGAGATCTAATGCAAAATCCATTGTCAACCTAGTCTAGGCTTGTGGGCCAGCAGTTTAATCATCGCCTATTGAGACTGTTTGATTTGTTACTTCTTGAGATCTCTCCAGGAAGAGCTAATTCCTTTTAGTAGGGCAAGACAAGTGGGTGGGAGCCAGGATTAGGAAAGAAATACAGCCACTTCTTCTAGTCTAGCTTCAAATGTGGATGAAGTTCAATGTGTCAGTCAGGTCACGCTCAGAGTCCAAACTAGTTTGCCAACATGAGGTATAGTCAGAACACAGAAAACACAGAAGAGGGAGTCTGAGACAAGGAAAAGGGAGCATGTGAACTAACAGTTACAGGCTCACAGGTCTAGAAGTCTGGGCCTGCTTCTCTAACACCCGGCTGGAAACAGGGAGGCTGGGCTGCAGTTTCTGCAAAGGTGTGGGGTGGAAGCAGGTGACTGCAGTGACTGCTGGGGAAGACTGAAGGAAACTCAGCAGTGAAAGGAAGGAACCAGCAAGCTGTTCAGCCCTTTCTGTTCACCTCTCACGATCCAATACTGGAGACTGGGGAAAGTAAACCCATCCAAACTGTCCAGACCTCCAACTTTCAAAACACACTATGAGCAAGTTGGACAAAACGAATGTGAATTTAAATATATCTGTGAGAGCCTAGACCTGATAGGTACACTGTATAAAGGGAGGACAAAACCACTCCAAGGGATGGTTGATGGCAAGGCTTTGCAGATGTGAGGGAGAGCAAAGGCATCTGGAAGAATCCTGAGCAGGAAGATGGCCACTAAACGGAACCAGGCCACAACAGGAGAGAGGATAGGGAGAGAGAATAGGAGAGCAAACAGGAGAAAGGGCCAAGAGAAAGGGGCAAGACCCAAAGGAATTCATGTCAGAAATGGCAGGGTTATCTAGGAATGAGAAGCTGGGGGAAGGGAAGCGCATGAGCTGAGTTTAGGGTAGGGTACGAGATGAGAAGAGCTGAGAGGAGCCACAGGTGCTGAGCCAGCCTGCCGGCCAGCACACACTTTGTATGCTAGTAGGCACCACAGTTAGCCATTTGTCCCAAGTGTTTTATGGACCCGACTTGATACAGGGTGGCTTGAAACAATACAGCAAGATAATAAACTCTGCACCAGTAAGATGTTGGTAGATTAACTTCTTACAACTTTGTAGTGCTGCCAGGTAAAGTTCAGGAAAGCAGCATTACCCAACATAGACAGTTTTCCTCCTCGATGCTTAGGTGGCCTTGCTTAGGTGTGGCTTGAGGGTGAGCTGATGGGCCTGTTGGCCAGCACGGCTTGGAGCTGCGACTAACACGACGCAGAGATATACAATTTATAGACTGATCTCAAATTAACATTGCAGCTGAAGGAGCTGTAAGAAGGCCTCACGGTTTGGTTTACTAGTGAATTTATTACTAATGAGACTAGCTAATTTTCTTTAGCTCAATTCCAAGGAGCTAAACATTTAGAATTCTTCCTGGAAGATGAGGGTGATACCAGTGAAAAGTGAGCCATATCAAGCTAATTGATATTTCTCCCTAAGCATTTTTATGAAGAATAAAGATGAAAATAATTGTCTAGAAGATCCATTAAAATATATTTTTGATAGGAAATTATACTAATGACTGGTATCCTCCATGCTGTCTAAGCACCCGTTGTTCACGGCTTACAGTTTTGTATTTTGAGCATGTGTTGTGCACCACTGAATTCCTTGCACTGTTTGATAGGATTTGCTCTGTCCTGTGCCAGAAGTCATACCTATGGGAATTAAAAGATTGAAGTGGATGAGATGGTTGAAATGGGAGTCAGGGCTACAAGTTAAGACATTTAGACTAATTAGAAGACTGAGATGTTTAGACTCCTTGGAAGCCAGCTGTCATGCCAGTCCCCGACACCAGCCTCCCTGCAGCAGCCCATTCCTTGGAAGCCTGGGAGCAGCAGCTGGGAGTCCCATCATGCATTGCAGTCCTGTCACTTTGTGCTCCTTCCTGCTCCCAGGAGGTGACTGCAGGATTGAGTATAGACCTACAGATTTCACCTTCTCATTCCTCTCTGTTGTTCCAGAGGCATGCTGCACACAGTACAGGGCAGTGAGGATCAGAATGCCTCATTTTAAAGCAGGTTGTGAAACAAAGACACAGGAATAGATTTGCTAAGTCGGTAGCAAACTGGAAATAGACCTCTCCTGCCCAGTCTGTCATTAACTCAGTAACTAATCAAGACACCCTTTCAGAAATTAGCTAATCTATTATATGTATGTGTGCATATACTCCAAACTCTACTCGGGCTTTCTTTTAAGAACTCTGAGTAATTTTTAAAGATTGTCTTACTTCTCTGTAACACCCTTTGAGAAAGGTGGAAGCATTAACTGCACATTTATGACTAGCTGTGGCTGACATGCAAATTTATTCAAGAGCCTAAAGGACTGCCTGAAAGCAGAGAGGACATGCCTCCAGGGACCTGCAGCTCAGATATCTAGGGCTGTGAGCATGCTGCAGTCAGGAATTGTGGTATAAGCCACAAAAACTCTGGAGGAGATTGCCATGTGTTTAACAACTTAAGAGTAGATAATGCAGCCAAAATGACAATAATTGTTATTGTAGGTAGCATGTGGGCTTGCTTCTTTTTGAGCAAATCTGAAAAGATGCACCTGTTCTCAGGCTTTTGGATTGTGCAATCCAAAAGGGGGTGTCTGAGGGGGTGTCATAGTTTAGGCTGGAAAAGATCCTGATTTATAAGAACATTTCTTTAGGAGTTACACAAACTTGCAAACTATTAGTTTAATGCCTGTGCTGATTTATCATTTATTGTAGAGCTAAAAAGAACTTTACACTCTGAACATTTCAACTTTTTTTTTACAATAAAGTCTTTAAAAAAGATTTCTTTATTTTATTTTTTATTAGATATTTTCTTTATTTACATCTCAAATGTTCTCCCCTTTCCTTGTTTCCCCTCCGAAATACCCCATTCCTTCCCTCCTCCCACTGCTCACCAACCCACCCTCTCCTGCTTTCTGGCCCTGGCATTCCCCTATACTGGGGCATAGAGCCTTCCCAGGACCAAGGATCTCTCCTCTCATTGATGACCGACTAGGCCATCCTCTGCTACATATGCAGCTGGAGACATGAGTCCCTCCATGTGTACTCTTTGGTTGGTGGTTTACTCCTTGGGAGCTCTGGGGTTTCTGGTTAGTTCATGTTGTTCCTCCTATGGGGCTGCAAATCCCTTTAGCTCCTTGGGTCCTTTCTCTAGCTCCTTCATTACGGACCCTGTGTTCAGTCCAAGGGGTGGCTGTGAGCATCTACTTCTGTATTTGTCAGGCACTGACAGAGCCTCTCAGGAGACAGCTATAGCAGGCTCCTATCAGCAAGCACTTGTTGGCATCCACAATAGTGTCTGGGTTTGATGATGGTATATAGGATAGATCTCCAGGTGGGGCAGTCTCTGGATTGTCCTTCCTTCAGTCTCTGCTCCAGACTTTGTCTCTGTAACTCCTTCCATGGGTATTTTGTTCCCCCCTCCTAGGAAGGATTGAAGTATTCACACTTTAGTTTTCCTTCTTCTTGAGTTTTATGTGGTTTGTGAATTGTATCTTGGGTATACTGAGCTTCTGAGCTAATATCCACTTATCAGTGAGTGGATACCATGTGTGTTCTTTTGTGGGTGGGTTACCTCACTCAGGATGATATCCTCCAGATCTACCCATTTCTCTAAGAATTTCATAAATTCATTGTTTTTAATAGCTGAGTAGTACTTCATTGTGTAAATGTACCACATTTTCTGTATCCATTCTTCTGTTGAGGGACATCTGGGTTCTTTCCAGCCTCTGGCTATTATAAATAAGGCTGCTATGAACATAGTGGAGCATGTGTCTCTGTAAGGCAAAGTATACTGTCAATAGGACAAAAGGGCAACCAACAGATTGGGAAAAGATCTTTACCAATCCTACATTCGATAGAGGGGTAATATCCAATATATACAAAGAACTCAAGAAGTTAGACTGCAGGGAACCAAATAACCCTATTAAAAAATGGGATACAGAGCTAAACAAAGAATTCTCAACTGAGGAGTGCCAAATGGCTGAGAAGCACCTAAAGAAATGTTCAACATTCTTAGTCATCAGGGAACTGCAAATCAAAACAACCCTGAGATTCCACCTCACACCAGTCAGAATGGCTAGGATAAAAATCTCAGATGACAGCAGATGCTGGAGAGGTTGTGGAGAAAAAGGAACACTCTTTCATTGCTGGTGGGATTGCAAGCTGGTACAACCACTCTGGAAATCAGTTTGGCAGTTCCTTAGGAAATAGGACATAGTACTACCAGAGGACCCAGAAGATGCACCAACATGTAATGAGGACACATTTCACCTTTTTATGAGAAAAGTTGATAGGGTCCTGACATAGAATTTGAAGCACAGTTTGTAGCTCTGTAATGTTAAAAAGATATAACTGAGAACTGGGCTTGGAATCAAGGCTACTTGAGAGGCTGAGACAGGAGGGTGGCAAGTTCAAAGCCAATTCAGGCTACCCAGTGAGTTCAAGGGCAGCCTGAACAGCTTACTGTGACCTCATTTAAAATACTAAAACAGAGGGCAGGGCTGTAGCTCAGGAGCTGGGCGCTTAGATGCTAGGCTCACTCTGGTACCACAGACAGGAAGAAAAAGCTCACAGCAGGATACTCCTACAGCTTAACAGTAGATGAGGACGTTAGACATCATGAGCACATTTCCACGGCCTTCACTTAGAAGTACTGGTTTAGGTGTGGTAGTCCAGCCTTCCAGAGATATAGATTTGATACTTATTGGGTCATCATGTGAGTACTGTGAACCCATGCTACTGTGCTGCTCTCTTTCCATTTACATCACCACGCTATTACCACTCCGCTAACATACAGCCGCTTGCATTGAACAATGCTGCTTTAAGCCCAGAGTGAGACCGAAACTCATGCCCAGCTGGTTGGAGATGAATGGGAACTACATGGCGTGAGCAGGGTGCTCTACATCAGGGTCATTCCTGCTATTATGAAGCTTGAAAGAGACCAGAACAAAAAGAGTCATGATTGCATGGATGCTTTTATGGCTGATGAGGTTCGAATTAGCATATGCAGAATACTCCAAGACAATGAATGTCCAGTCTGTTAATTGTCTAGTGTGAATTCTCCCTTAGCACTTCATCTGCCTTGTAATTAGCTGTAACTCAGTAGTGAAGTCATGACACAGCCCACAGTAGCTCTGAAGGAAGGGGACCTTGCTTGGGTGGGTGACAGTGCTCAGGGCACTCTGTGCATATTAAATCAGTTGCTGGCTTCCTCAGTAGTTCTTTTTCTGGCATTGGAACAGCCGTTAGGGTCCTGAATGGATCTCTATGGCATCCATATGTAGTACTAAACGTAATGAGACGAAGAACTCTGGAAGAAGTGTGACTAGGACTGAAATGTTACGAATGCTCTGTGTTCAGTTTCTATCTTTCTAAACTTGAGATGCAGGCCCAGAGACACCTATGTTGATTTTCTCTTTAGTTCTAGAAAACCCAGGAAGGTCTTTTTCTAGCAATTGTTGTTTTGTTTGTTCTCTTAGATTATTTTTAAGTATTTTAGTTGAAATTAAGTCTAAGTGTTGTTTTAAAACATTTTTCACAAGCTTGCTTTAGAAAATGGCGTTTGCTGTACATTCACTCCTTTGGGTTTTGTGTTTGCTTTTGATTTGGCTTTACAGATAATGCATGCATAGCTATGTATTGTGACTATTGAGGGTAAATGCATGTAAGCACCAACTATTATCTCCTCAAGATTAATTCTTAGGTGTGTAGATTATCAAAGAACAGCAGAAAGGTGCACAGTTCTGGGACAGAAGTAGATAAGCAGGGGCTCATCAGATTTATAGAGTGATCTTGGTAAATACATTTTAGAGCCTTAAACTTCAGGCTTTATTTTCAATAGGCGCTATTCTATAATTACACCTTCTAGATGTAGTAAAATGACGTCTGTGTTCGAGAGATGCCTGTTAGAGTAATTTCATATGGCACTATTCATTCCACTGAGTTTTCCTGTCTTTGTACTGTTCAGAACAGAGACTATCATCCTCAAACTAAACACAGAGTGAAAAATACACCCCAGTGCAGGTTTATGAGATGCTCAGAGGTAGATGGTCGTGTTGTCGGGAAGGATCCAATGATGTTCCGACATGCTTTTAATTTCTTTGTCTCTAGCAGAGAAAAAAAATTGTATTAATTATTGTGTTTCAAAAACATTACCATAACTTGAAAAATATGCTGGGATACTATCTAAAATATTGATAAAAACAATAATTATCTGATTGGGATTAATTTACAATTTTATAAACATAATAGTTGTATTCACAACTTTTCCCTTAGTTCATAGCAGATCCTGACATGGCCCTAGGAAACCTTGTTATTTTTACTCAAATTTATTGCATGAAGGATGATAATCTATAGGAGTGTTTGAATTTTAAGTCCTCCTTAAATTATTGACCTTTTTAATGGTTTGATGTAGGAAATGGTTTAGATATATCTGTACAACTTAATTTTTCTAGCCTACTGACTAGTCCTTTTAGACTGTGCCATGTGTTGTAGAAATTGTTTTAATGCTACTTGTAGCAGACATTTTATTCCTTTCACCCATCTTCTGCTGACATAGATAGATAAATCTGAGTCAGCAAGTCTCATACTTTTTTTTTAAAGATAGCTTGTCTATGTAGCTCAATCTAGCCTGAACTTATGATCCTCCTGCCTCTGTCCTTGAAGTCCTGAGTTTATAGACATGACTCCATGTGATCCTCTCTTCGTCATAGCTCATTCCCCTGATTAGCTTAGAATCAGGCCTTCAACACAAGAACCTCTGGGGAGGGTGTGAGGATACTTTATATACACGACTATTTAACTCAGTGGTTCTCAACCTGTTCGTTGCAACCCTATTGGAAGACTTCTACCTCCAAAACCATTTACATTATGATTCAAAACAGTAGGAAAATTACAGTTTTGAAGTAGCAACAACAACAAAAATTATAGTTGGGGGTCATGACAACACGAGGAACTGTATTAAAGGATTGTAGCATTAGGAAGGTTGAGAACCACAGATTTAAATCCTCTGTTTTAACCTAAAAGCAGCCAGACATGATATATAGATGTTTATAAAACTCCTTTTGCTAATGGACATAGGCAGTGCGTTGGAGTTTCAATTTGGTGTCTGTTGCTTGTTATGCTTATGATACCATATGCTTATTGTGACAGTGTGGTGGTTTGCTGGAGAATGGCGCCATAGGCTCATTTATTTGAATACTTTGTGGAAGTGTTTGGGAAGGGTTAGCAAGATGTAACTTCCTTGGAGGAGGTGTGGCACTAGGGCTAGGTTTTGAGATTTCAAAAGACTGCGGCCAGATTCCTGGTATTCTCTTTCTCTCTCTGCCTCTGGGTAGATTAAGGTGTGAGGTCTCAGCTATCCCTGCCACCATTGTGAACACTAAGCCATTGTAGTAGTTTGAATGAGAATGACCTCCAAGGGCTCACATATTTGAATGTTTGGTCCTCAGTCGATGGAACTGTTTGGGAAGGATTAGGAGGTGTGGCCGTGTTGGAGGAGATATGTCTTTGGGGGTGGGCTTTAAGGTTTCAATAGCCCATGCCATTTTCAGTTAATTTTTTTCTCTGCCTCATATCTATTGATAAAGGTGTAAGCTCTCAGCTACTGTTCCAGAGCCATGCCTGTCCACTTCCATGTTCCCTATCACGATGGTCATGAGCTTACCCCTTGACTATAAGTCCCCAATAAACTTTTCCTTATATAAGTTCCCTTGGTAATGGTGTCTCTTCACAACATTGGAAAAAGTGACAAAGCTACCCTCTGAAACAGTAAACCCAACTACACATTTTGCTTTATAAGTTGTTTTACTCTTTTTCTGTGTATGTCAGCATTAGAAAAGTAGGTAAGACAAAGGGTATATTTTAACATTATTTTTGTTACCAATTGACTATTTACTGAATGCCATCTGCTTTTGGTATTTTCATAAGAACTCTGAAGTAATGAGAACAAGCATAGAAAGAGGGAAGTAACCAATCTTGTTACAGATTAAAACTATTTTATTTGGAATTTATAGCAAATAATATAGTTGTATGATATACATTTTAGGTATTATATAGTTGTATAATCCTTTTTGTTATATATACCCAAACATGTACATTCCCTCAATTCACAAAGAAAGAAAGAAAGCAATAGCACTTTTTCTGGTTTTGTCTGAGTACAAAACCTAGGCCAGGTGCTAAGCTCTTCTTGTGAACAAACAGAGGCAGCATCATAAGGCTACTTATGTCTCAGCATCATAGCCCTGCAGTTTCCTCCTCTGTCTTCTCTTTATTCATTGATGTTGATGATGATGATGATGATGATGATGATGATGATGATGATGATGATGATAATTATAGACAGGAGCCAGGAAGTAAAGATTACACCTACTTGGTAAAACATGATTCATCTAAACCCTTAAGACAGGACAATGGTATAACCCTTGCTTAGAATGTACTATATACTCTAGGTTCAATCGTCAGCACTACAGGAACAAGAAATAGACACCCAAATGCTTGCGTATGTGATTCTAAATTCACCAGCAGAAATTGTGCTGTCTGCACTAATATTATGCAATGAATTTCTGTATGGGTCTGAAGCCAGGAGATCTTTATAGTCCTTAGGAAAAAGAATTATAATGATGCAATCTCTGAGCATTAATTCCTCGTGTATCAGCTTTGTCAGTGATCCGTGGAATGCAGTGGTTCTCAGGGTGGTTGTGTAGCACATAATGGTGGGCCACATGCTAAACAGTGTCATCTGGGAGGTAGCTTAGGGATGTGAGTGTCCAGGAAAGAAAGAGGAGATTGGACCCTAAGTGCAGGGCAGGTGGAAGGCGGTGATCTCAATATGGACATATGTGACCACATGGTTGTGTGTAGCAATGGTATACATCTACAACAAGACCTGCTTTTGAATGCACCTTAGGGAGAAGTCCCCAGAAGAGAGATCCAGTGGGTGAAGTCCTTCTGAATAGGGATACCATGGGAAGAAATCTCAGAACAGAGATCCGATGGGAAGAAAGCTCAGAACAAGGACCCATTGAGAGGAAAGCTCAGAACAGGGATCCAGTGAGAGAAAACCTCATAACAGAGATCCAGTGAGAGGAAAGCTGAGAACAGTGGTTGGGATTCAGCCTTCACAGTAAATTTGCCTAAATTTATATGCTGGGTCTGCTCCCTCCCAGCTGTGTGCCTTTGGACACTGAGTGCCTGGGACTTCAGTTTTCTTATCTGTAACAAAGGGCAGGGTAAAGCCATGTGTGAGCCATCAAGACAATGCATGGAAAGCATTAACCCACTAGTGGGTGTTTCACGGAGTCCTCATTAGTATTTGTTGCCACTCAGCATTGTTTGTGGGAGGAATAAAAATGTTAGGGTCATTGACATTCCAGCCACTTAGATATTACATTTATAACGGTTTTCTAATTCAGGAACACAGATGGGCGGTGCTTTGTTTTCTAGTATGGTAGGAGAGGAACACATTTCATCTCCTTTAATGAAATCTGATCGGATCAAATGGGTTTCATTTTGTGGTTTTAGAACAATAGGCTCCTTCCTATCTTCTGTCATTTGGCTGTGCCCACCCATGACATGCAGCATCTAACACAGTAATGGATCCTAAGAAACTCAGCAAGTGGGAGACAGATACACACCCACACTGTAAAATCAGGAGAGGAAAGGAAGAGAGAAACAACTAATTAAAAGGCCAAAGACACATTGGATAACTGATGTTGTAACAGAAAAACAAGTAGTTATTTCATATACAATTTTAGGTTTAAAGTGCAGTTTCCAGGGCTGGAGAGACAGCTCAGTTGTTAAGAGCACTTGTTGCTCTTCCAGGGGACCTAGATTCAGTTCCCAGCACCCACATGGTGACTTACAGCCACTCCAGTTCCAGAGGAGCCAACGGGCTTTTCTGAACACAGGTGCCAGGCCTGCACATGGTACACATACACACATGCAGGCAGAACACTTAAAGGTATATACATTTTAAAACTTTAAAAACCAGAGAGCAAGCAAGGAAGCAAACAAAGCCACACTTCCCTTCAGCTTCCTTCAAGTTCAGTTCTCCTAAATATTTCTTTGCATCAATGAGGTTCTTGTTGCCTTTCCTCTGCAGGTGTGGGCCTGCCTCACATTCCCATCATTTCTAAATCTAATTTTGCCTATAGCGAAGTCTGAGAAATAGCCTTTAGATAGTGCAGATATTTTGTGTCTGTTTGCTTTTCATTTTTTGGAAGATATTTAAACTAGAAGCTAGACCACGTCATGTAGTGTGTCTCTTCACACGCCATGTAGTGTGTCTCTTCACACGCCATGTAGTGTGTCTCTTCACATGCCATGTAGTGTGTCTCTTCACA
>JADRCD010158362.1:1485-12395 GCA_019843815.1 Montemys delectorum
TTCTTTCTTTCTTTCTTTCTTTCTTTCTTTCTTTCTTTCTTTCTTTCTTTTGCTTTTCAGACAGGCTCTCTCGTTGGCCTGGAACTCCCTCACTTGGCAAGTCTGGACTGCTGGCCGACAAGCCCCATGGACCCTCCTGCCTTCTTCTCAAGCACTAGGGTTACAGGAGTAATCCCATACTGTGGGTTTTGCTGATTGTTTTAACATGGGCACCAGGGATCAGAAATCAGGTCCCTGTGACAAGACCTTAGTGAAGGAGCATCTCCCCAGCCCTAGCTGTCTTGGTGTTTTGAGACAATCTTGCTGTGTAGCTTAGTCTCTCCTCAAACTCATGGTCCGTCTGACTCAGTTTCCCCTGTGCTGGGGTTATAGGTGTGTGTCATAGCACTCAGCTTCCCACAGTGTTTCTGAAGATCACTTTTGCCCCATTATCCCTTGTTGAAACTCATTTGTACACAAGGATTTATTTCTGACCTGTCAATACTGTTCCCTAGGAATTTATGTCTATCTTTAGGCCAATGCCACATGGTTTTGAGTACTGTGGGTTTGTGGTGTGTTTTGAAATCAGAAGTGTGAGTATTTATGTTTCAACCCTACACACACCCCTGACCCCCTTTCTTTTCAGAATTATTTTGGCTAATTGGGACCAAGTATTTAGTCCCTTGCAATTTAATGTTTAAACTGGGGGGGGGGGGTGGTTGACTGCTACATTTCTGTAAAATTAAAAATAAGGAAAAAGGAAACAAGGCAGCTGGATTTTGACAGGGATTGCAATGCCTATATGTTGCACATTGTTCTCTTGACAGGCTTAAGACTTCTAACCGTGAGCACTGTGTCTCTCTCCACTCACGTGTGTTTTCTTCAGTCATTCACCATATTCTGTGGTGTCGAAGCCTTTGACTGCCTCGCTTTGTTTCTAGATATTTTGAGGGCTTCTGTAAGTCACTCATGGATGATGCCTGTGTATCTTTTTCCCTTCCATGTTGGACATTGAGCCCAGGGCTGTGTGTATGCTAGAAAAATACTATCCCACTGAGCACTACCCAGCACTTCATAGTCCCTTATAGCACGTAGTAACTAGATTTTCAGAATCACATATGTGCAGGGGGCCACCTGACCCAGCCCCCTGTGTGTTTTATGCACACGTGGTGTGGCACACCTAGATGCTGGGTACACAGTCCATACCCTCATACCTTTGGGTTACCATCTTCCTTTGTATCCATCAGCTTTGCTGAGTCCTTGTGCCAGATGACAGTTTGGGCGTGTGTGTGTGTGTGTGTGTGTGTGTGTGTGTGTGTGTACTGTCTTCTTGTGCAGCTCTCCATCCCCTTCCCTGTTTCTTTCCCCTCATCACCATCCTCCTGGGGCTTGCATTTGGGGCTGAAGCCACACTGGGAACCCCTGCCCCCAAGGCTTAGGCTGGTGTTGTTTTGGAGCTGTGCCAGGTGCTCCATGCAGGCAGGGTATAGGGCTGCCCTGAGAGCTTGGTAGGTTACTCCCTTCAGGTGGACAAATGAGCAAAAGCTTAGTAGGTTTAGATGGCCTGGGTCAGCACAACAGAGTACATGCAGCTAGTGTGTCTGTCAGGTCTCTCCAATAGTGCCCCCCCACCCACCAATAACAGTGACAGGAGACCCCAGGGCTGAATGTAGGATCCTATCAGGCAAGGAAGAGGACACTAGGGACATTTTGGAGGGGTGGTGCCTAGGGTCAGAGCTAGGCAGAGCTTAGTTGTCTTGGGCAGAGAGGCTGTAGACATTCAACAGAGGCCAGCCTAGACATGACTAGAGGTGCTTTTTTGGGTGGAGTGTTTAGGGATCCAAGGCCCTTCAAGGGAGTCCAAGCCCTGGGTTGAAATAGTCTTGATTCCTTCTCATCTCTTCTGTGCTCCTTTAAGGTTAAAGACCCAGGTGAGGATAGGGAAGGAGCCTCTTGACCAGACTGCCTGTGGCCAGCTACACTGCCTGTGATGGAGAGTACAGGTGCTGCAGGAGTGGCCAGGGGCAGGACACGGAAAATGGCTGCCCAGACTGTCTGTCTGTGTGAGGTGCAGGCCTCCCTGCCCCATATAGCCAACAGGACAGTAGATCAGATTTGGTATGAGTGCTGGGTAGGGCTGTGTCCTCAGGGGCTCTCTCTGGGTGTGTGCACCTAGAGCTGGTCCCACACGTGGCCCATGTGGAGTGTGGAATGCGGGATGGGTAGCCCTGGTGGAGAATATAAGGCCCCCACTTATTTTTATACATAACACTGGGCCAGGCAGAGGCCAACATTCAGGCAAGTGTGAGAGTTTGAATGAGGGCTGCTCTGCTCCAGCTGGGCTACCAGGCTGTAGCAGAGATGCTAGCCCAATACTCTAACAGTGTGGTGGTAGTAGTGACCTCTGCAGTGGACAAACATTCAGACCGAGGATCCATGTGGCTTGGTGATGTTGGCTCTCCATTTTCCTTCCCCTTAACTGTCTCTTAGGCAGCTGTGTGCAACCCTGTAAGACCTGGGCAAGCATGCAAGGGAGGTGGGAGATACTCATGGGAATGCAGGTTGGTTATGAGGCCCTGCTGTGGGACAGTGGGACCTTTTTGGTGAGCCCTACCCCATGACTGACTGGCGTAGCTGGAGAGAGAATAAACACTGACCTGGAATCCAGGCCTTTGTCCTTACGGGAAGGACTGGGAACTGGAGTTCTGAGACCCTTGCCATCCCGGGACAATCCAGAATCTGTACTTTGAGCCAGTGTGTCTTAGAGAACATATTGAAGAAGGGATATGCAGTACCCCACGTGTGAGGACTTGTCACCATGAGTGCCTGTGGTGTCTCTGCCTCAAAGTGGACAAAATTCTGTGACTCTCTACCCTGCCACCTGCGACAGATGCTGTAGGACAGCCCCTGGGAGCAGCCTTTCCTGATCATGCTTTGCATATGGCCCTGGCCACCTCTGATGCCACTCTGACCTTGCAGCAACTCCCCAGTGGGCCTTGGGTAGGAGACTGCTCAGAAGAAACCAGCCAATCAGGTCCCCTGAATCATGGCCCCACTGCTGGTGCTGGCAAAAGCAAGTGCTGGAGGGCAGTCTGTGAGAATTTCCTGCCATCCTTGGCAGCGCCTGGTGACTACACATTGTGCACAGTGGTTCCTGATCCTCAGCTGGGCACAGACATCTGCACAGGCCATGCTTAGACTCAGGAGACATAGTGGTAACTTGGCTCCTTATCTGTCTGTCCGTCCTGGAGTGAGAGATGAAGAACTCCCAGGGTGAAGGATGACGGCCTGGGCCGAATGGGTGGCGAGGCTCGGGGCGAGCAATAATGCCTCTGTAGTAGAGATCACCCCGGAAGCCATCTCTTCCTGCCATCCCGTGTGCCCTTTGGAAGGTCTGAGTCTGCTAGGCTCCATTCCTGTCTTGAGCCCACCAGTATTCTTCGGAGAGTGGAGACTGTAGCTGCCTTTGGCATTGAGGTTCTTATGGCACAGTGTTACCATGTGACCCACTTGCCCCAGCCTGTGTATGACTGTGTATGACTGACCCTTGGTCTTACAGCACTCTTTTGTCACTGAAGCCTGCTGGCCTCTCTGTTCTGTCCCCTGCCTGTTGGAGGCTGTGATCGGGCCTTGGCATTGTGCTGCCTGGATTGAAGCTAACCCAGCAGTTTGGCAGTCTCCGTGGTGGCTCCCTATGGCCTGGTAGCAGTCTTCTTTTTGAGCCCTATCTCTCCCACTCTGAGCCACAGCTGGAGTGGGTCCCAGCAGCTCTGCAGGACAGAGGGGGATGGCTCTGGGTGTGCATGTGTCAGCCCTGGAGAACTCAGCTCTAGTCTGGAGCTGTGAGAAATGACTTCCCGGAGACCGAAGAGATCACTCAGTGGTTGAGAACTCATGCAGTTCTTGCAGAGGACTCTCCAGTATCAGTACCCAGCACCCATGTTGGTGATTCATGGCCACCTATAATTCCAGCTCCAGGACATTCAATATGATCTTCTGGAATCCATGGGCATATGTACTCACATAAATTCCCGTACAGAGACATATAGGTTTAATTTTAAAAAATAGATAACCAAAGCAAGAAAGACAGGAGAAGGTATATGGACTGCCTGGGCTGGATGCAGCCCTTCTCAACTTCAGATACACAGCAAGGCAAGTCTGAGAATAACTTAGAGTGTCACAAGAGCAGAGCCAGCTTGACTGAAGGTTTTCCCCTTTCACCTCTTGAATGCTAATGCTTAATGAGGCCCTGAAGGCAACTCTGGGAGTGGCCTAATGGGATTTATGTTCAGGGATCTCCCTGTCAACTTGTGGATCTTTTAGGGTACTAAGAGCATGAAACTGCTTTCAGGGGCCGGGGACCCCAGGGCTGGAGCTCCTGCCTTGTATCTCATGCCCCTTGAATCTTCTTTCAGTTCCTCTCATGAGCACTATATCATCTACAGAGCTGGGAAGGATCTGAGAGCAGGTTCAAATGTGGAGGCAGCAGCTTCAAACAGGAGAATTTGTGTTCAAGTTGAGAAACTTTCTAATAATTGAAACTGGCCCCCAGGGGAGCCCATGTAGAGAAATGAGGTCTGTGGTAAACAAGGGCTGCTCAGTTTTGTGCTGTTGATGTTCTGGACTGGAGAATGTTTGGGGGTAGGGCCTGGCCTGTGCACTATAGTCTGTGTAGTTCTGGTCTCCATCCTGCAGATACCAGGGACACCTCAAATTGCGATAAACAAAATACCTTTAGCCATTACCACATGTTCTGAGGCATGCACAGTAGCACCCAGTGACAGGCCAGACTCCAACCCAAAAGATTCTTTGTCACCTTGAACCTCTGTAGTGCTGCCCAGTGGAGACAACCTGACCACTTCAGTACATGCCTGCAGGTGTGTTGAAGGATACAGCACCTCAGGTCGTCAAATGACCACAGGCCATGCTGATTTTCCTACACCCTGGGCAGCTAAACTTTTGATCTCTCTGTTACTATAGTTTTACTTTGCACTTGCCGAGTACTACTGTTCATTCACGTTCAAATCCTTCTCCAGAGCTGTGGCATCCTACCTACCCACAGTCAAATCTTTTCTCATGAGACAGAATCAGCAGGCTCAACCTAAGTGTCATTTGGGAAGAGCACCCTTGCCTGGCTGTCTCCACCTGTTCACTGTGTCCCTTCTTTGTTTGAACCCTGCCTGCTTCGAGGTCAAAACATGATTTTTTTTCTTAAACCTGTCCAATTTCCACCTTTCCTGCTAAGACTAAGTCTCTTGTAGTCCAGGGTGGCCTTGAACTCACTCTATAGCTGAAGATGACATTGATTTTTGTTTTCCTGGCCCTTCTGCCTTTGCCTCCCAAGAGCGGAGATTAAAGGCAAGTGCCATCAGGCCCCAAGCATGCTAAGCCAGCACTCAACCAACCGAACCACAAGCAGGCCCTTGTACACTTTTAAGGTTAGAATTGCTTTAGATTTGCAGAAAAGTTGTATACACAGCACTCAGTTTCGATGAATCCCCAGGACAGGAGCCAGCACTGATCACTGTTGCCTACTCCATAACCCTCTTCACAGGCTCTTCTTCTGCCCACGACACCCTGGACGCTAAATTGTACTGGTATTCTCTGCCCTTCCCTTCTGGCTGTTAGGGTGACCTCCCTGTCTCTCTCTGCCCTATGACCCTGGAAGGTGAGACAGCTGAGTAGGCTGGATCTGAGGATCCCCAACACACCTATGGGACACCATGACAGCTCACAGGGCCACCTTAGACCAGCCAGGTGGTAAGCTGCTGTGGCCAGAGGAGGGATCCAATGTCACTTGGCAGGTACCATGGTGCTACCATGGTGTGCATGGCAGGTACACACCCCTGATCTCCTGAGATGCAAGGCATGACTCCACTCTCCACCCTGTAAGCACCTGGCCCTGATGGTGGCCATGATGACAGTTTATGGGCCTAGGTAATTTTCCTACTCAGTTTCTTCTGCATCTTGCTTTCTAGAAAGGAGAGAATTAATTAACTGTGCATCTGTGGCATCTCGTGGTAAAAGCCGGACTCTAGGACAGTTTGGTTTGGCTGCAGCTCTCCTTTCGGTGTAAATTTACTGTGCCACGGTGCCTAAAGCCTGCACCCTCTGAACCAGATGCTTGAGCTAGGGATGGGGAGCATTTGGTCCAAGCTTCACTTTTAGCAAGTGGGAAAGTGTCACAGTATAGGAAGTTAGGCTGTGAGGACTAGGGTCCTTGCCACCTCTTGTGGCTTAGTGTTCCTTCCTTTGCGTCGCTGCTCTGAAGAGAATCAGTGTCGCTGAATTGAGCTTTCATCTGAGAAGACCTCAGACCATAGGCAGGCAGTTTTGGTGGACTGCCCTGGTCTGCCTGGCCATCAGACTGTGGTGTGTCCCCTACCTTCTGCCTTGCTGGGGACCTTGCAAGTAGCCTGGTTTTGGGATTGTTCCCTGTCTGCAGTGAGGCTGGGGCTCTGGATTTGGGGACATAGGGACTACTGAGACTCTTTACTCTGTTCTGGGTCTACCTCACATCCTGTGACCCTGGCATCTCTATGTTTGATGTTTGCATTGATGTTGGAGCTCTGGCCTTGGGGACACAGGGACCACTGGAAGCCCTCAGTCTGTTCTGGATTCCCTTCACCTCCCACAGCCTTGGCATCTCTACTTTTGAATGGTTCAGTCTTTACCCAGTAGTCCATGGATCAAAACCTTGGCTTTAGCCCTCACACAGGTTAGCTCAGAGTGTCCTCATTTTAGGAAATTCTCAGTCCTGTCACCTTGTGATGGGTGACAGGAGGGGGCTCTGTGAGCACCACTCAGGTATGCATTCCCATGGGAGCAGCTCCTCTGATTAGAAATTACACACACACACACACACACACACACACACACACATTTATGTATACAATTTCATTTTATATGTGTGAATGTTTTGCCTGCCTGTATATTTATGCACCACACATGTGTACCTGGTGTCCACAGAGGTCAGAAGAAAGTTTCAGATCCTCTGTAAATGGAGTTACAGACTGCTGTGAGCATCTTTGTGAGCGCTGGGAATTGATGCCCTCTGAAAGAATAAGTGTTCTTAAACCCTGAGTCCTCTCTCCAGCCCGGCTCCTCTGATCTTGACCTACTGGATTTCAGGGATTTCCTTTTCTCTTTCCTGGGGGGTTTCTGATAGTGGTTCTATCTGGGAGACTATCACAGGATAGGTGACAGTAGTGCCTCACCTTGGTGGTTGCCCAGCTTGAATGGACTGCTCACTCACCGGATTCAGTGTTGAGGCCAACCTATTTGGAAACATTCTATCCACTGCTTGAGTCTTTGGAAACATTGTAGCCACTGTTTGAGTCCTCACATAGTAGATTCCTGGTGAAGCTTCAGGAGTGCCCTATAGCCTGTGGGCCTTATTGAGCGCTTCAGTCAAGGCAGTCCCTGACTGTCCCTCTGATGGCCAGGAGATTAGACCTTGTCCTTCTGCCTGCTGTGTTTGTCTGTATCTGCCTATCATTACACTAATTACCTAAGGTGTGGCTAGGTGTCTCACCTGCTGTCAGTCACCTGCTCCTGGCCCTATGAGTGAGGCCATGCCCCCATCATACCACAGGCATGGGTGTCACAGGTTGCAGAGTCCTGGCCCAAGTCCATGCACCACAGCTCTCTGTTCTCTGGCTGCCTCTGTTCCATCCTAGAGAACCCACTCCTCTTGCTGCCTGTCCCAGGCTCCAACCAATCACCTTCTTGTAGATTGGGCCAGCAGGAGGCACTGTTCTCCCCCTTATACCTGCTACAGTCTACCAAAGCTTCCAGTAGTCAGGGTCAGGATCCATCTGGAGGCCTGCTCTACAGACTAGCTGTCACCATCCAGGTCTCTACTAATCTTTGCGTTTCTTATCTTTTATAGCTTTACAAAAAAAGGAAAGGTCAAAGAATAAGTGTTAGAATTTTCCAGCAAGATGAGTCACAGAGCTCACTCTCTTTCAGTGGGGATCTCCTGGAGTTATAAGAAGTCTTCTGATTTCAAGGGCCATAGGGCACAGCCGGCTCCGGGGTCTATCTCTTGCCCCGGGCTGAGGAGAGTAAGCTCACCTCCTGTGTTTAGAGTCCTTATCTCTGTCAAGAGGACCTTGGACTGCATTTGCTCTCCAGTCAGGTTTGTTTGCTGTCTCTGAGGGTTTCATCCAGAGAGAAGGCTTTAATTCCCAAAGCTTCTGGGAAGAGATATTTGCTCTACATCTGCATACAATTGGTTTCCTTAGAAACCACTAGAATAGATGCTCTGGAGCCTGCTTCAGAGTTTTAAAGAGACCCTGTCCTATATCTAGAAGATCTAAAAAACCCACACAGCGGCTTTAGAGTACATACAGAGACAGTTGTGAATATTCATTTACTAAATCAAGAGTGCTCGGCTGCTGAATGGTAGAGCTGAAGGCTGATTAAATAAATGGCTGTATACGCACACAATGGGAAATTACCCAGTCACCAACAATGTGTTTACAGCAGGTTTAATGACTGGGGGAAATGTTTACAATGTAACATTAAATGACTTGCTGTATTTATTAGAAGGGTGACAGCTGCCATTAATTAGTTAAAACAGGTTCAAATTTTTAAATATTTAAATTTAATATTTCAGCACTAAAACTTTATTTTTGAAAGTGAAGGGTTTAAAAGGTCATGATATTGTCCCCCTTCAAGCACATTTATACTTTCTAGTGAATTTTCCACATCAGTTATGAAAAACTGAATGAGGGCCTGGCGCTCCCAGTGTTGAGGAGAAGGTTTATTGTAGATATAAGGGAGAGCACAGCCAGAGCCATCTGGAAGGGTCCAGATTGAACCCAGAGACCAAGGGGCGAAGAGACTAGTATAGCCAAAAATGGCTGGGTTATATAGGAATCAGAGAAGCTCGGGGGAAGGGAAGCCCAGTGCCAGGCTGGAGAGTTTAGCGTAAAGGTTCAGGTGTGCCAGCCGGGATGTGTCTGTAAGAGATCCTGGCTAAGGTGCTGAGAGAGGCTGTCACGGTGTCAGTTAGACATTCATCCTGAGTTTGAGACCTATCACTTCTATAATTTGGAATTAAGTAAACTGAGTATGATGGTGCATACCAGCTCAGGGCAGAGACAGGGGGATTGCCATAGATTTGTGGCCAGCCTTGACTACATAGCAAGACTCTGTTTCTAAAAACTAGAAACAAAACAAAAAACAAAAAGAGAAAAAAAAAGCAGGCAAGGAAGTCAGCTTGGGGTGTGTTGTTGGGCTCGCTCCTTCTGGAGAAGGTTCTGGACACGTGTGTTGAAGTCACTCTTGTTCTGCTGAAGCTGGCTCCAGGCTTCATGATACTGAAAGCAAAGGGTGGAGAGTCACCTTGTCCCTTTTCCACTGTAGCCTCACCCCTTAGAGTACTTTAGCTTGCTGAGTGCCCCCACCAGGGCCTGGGAGCTTAGGGCTCTGCCCAGCCTTGGGAGGGTGGGGTGTCTTAGGGGATCCTCCCTCTGCCCTAAGAGCAGAGAACACTGCAGAGTGCTCGGCTATCCTGTTACCAGCTCTGTACTTGTGTATCTGGGGACACTAGTGCTTGTCGGCCTGGCCACAGATGGGGTAGTGAGTGGGTCAGTCGGGTGTGGATATGCTAAGTACCACCTGTACCGGAGATGGCTCGGGTGAGCTTCTAGGACTGGAGATCTAGGATGACTTCGAGCAGAGAATCCACACTTGCCAAGATGACATGATTCCTCGCAGATGGCCAGGACTTACAGATGCTAAATGGTCGCTGGTAGGCAGGTTCCTGAGTCCTCACAGATGCCAACAACTGCTCACAGATAAGGCTCTTCTGAGCCCCACCCCATCCCTTCCTGGGGCTTGCATACACTCAACAGTTGCTTCTAGGTGTTCAGGTCTCAGTGGCTCTAAGCAATTATGAACAGGTATTCGAATACTTAAGGAGGTTAAATCATTGCTTGCAGATGCCAAAATGTTCTGAGTAGCTACTCCACCTGGAAGCAAGGTGACCCGAGGCTGAAATATGAGAAGCCATGTCAATAGGATCACTTTCCTCTGGGAATGACCATAGACAACTGCTGATTGGTCTGTTACCTGTTTTTTTTCTTTTTCTTTTTCTCTTTCTTTTTCGTTTTTCTTTTTTTTTTTTGAGACAGTTTCTCTGTGTAGCCCTGACTGTCCTAGAACTCTCTCTGTAGTTCAGACTAGCCTTGAATTCAAAGATCTGCCTGTCTCTGCTTCCCAGGGGGGTGGGATTAAAGGGGTGGGTCACCACCTGTCGAGAATGTTTACGTGAGCTTTGTGAAATTGAGGATTTTGAGTCACAGGAAAGATTTTCTGTCTATATGAATTATATAACACAACACTCAGCTCTGGAATAGCTTTATTATGCTTTGGTGTCATGCCTGGTGTGCCAGGCACCAGCACCGTGCAAGAGGCACACAGTAAATGTGGAGGCCAGTGGCTGCTGTGAGGTGTCTATCACTCCTCACCTTAGTCTTTGAGACAGTGTCTCTCATCAACTGGAACACTGGCTGACCAGCAAACCCCCAGGATCTACCTCTCCCTGCTTCCCAGAACTGAAGTCACAGATGTGCCCCTCTGTGCCTGGTACTTGTGTTTGTATGGCTATCCAAACTCAAGTCATGCTTGTACAACAGGCACTTTACCTACCAAGCCAACTCACCAGCCCAGAGGCACAGTGTTTGTGAACAGATTGAGTGTGCCTGGCTGCCTGCCACCCTGCATGAGTTCTTTAAAGGTGTGTGTGTGTGTGTGTGTGTGTATGTGTGTATGTGTGTATGTGTGTGTATGTGTGTGTATGTGTGTATATGTGTGTGTGTGTATGTGTGTGTATGTGTGTGTATGTGTGTATGTGTGTGTGTATGTGTGTATGTCTGTGTGTGTATGTGTGTATATGTATGTGTATGTATGTATATGTGTGT